>JACEEU010000710.1:2208761-2253761 GCA_016630915.1 Callionymus lyra
AGTGATGACCTGCTCTCGCTGAGCTAATGGCTACATCTGCTCCACGTGGTCACTTTCATTAGGCGGCGTTGGGCTAAATAAGCAGCTTCGCGAGGACGCGGCGCTGGAACCATATGCTCTCTTCGGGGACGCGAGGACCGGGATTGGACGCCCAGATGTCCCAGAAGCAGCGCCGATGAAATTGGAATCTTCTCTAAGCCGTTAACGCGAAGGTACCTGGCACCACTTCTGAAGCTATTCTGTCTCGTACCTGCTAATTTTACCTCCGGATCATTTGCTTCTATTAAAGCAGCAAATTGCCTGCTTTATTTAACGACGTGACCCAGAGTCGTCCTGAATTCCCAAAATGAACGGCAGGAATCTTGAGCTGAGACTCGTCACGCCGTCCTTCCTGAGAAGATGGTAACAGACGACGATGTTAAAGGACAATATGATGATACTTTACGTCTTGTTTCTCAGATGAATTATAGACGTATAACTATATATACGACCAAATACATCAAATCAAATCTTTATTACAAGTGACCTTTAAAAAACAGAGCAATCACAACAGAGTAGTGACAGTGAGCTGGATGAAGTGACAAGATGAGACAATAAAAGACGATAAGACTCTAGAAAGACTTCATTTTCCAGTTTCTATTTGTTCAGGCTTTTCCTTGATTTCCTCAGTATTATCTTGATCTTTAAAGTATATACTTTTTTGAGTATTGTTTTGATTGTTAAAGCGCTTTGTGACCCTGGTCTGGAAAAGCGCTATATAAATAAATATTACTTACTTACTTACTTACTTACATAATGTATTAAATAATGTATCAATTCGTTTAACAATGAATTTGTATTTTTATAAGAGATTAAAGTTGTATAAAATACATTTATTATGAGATTAAAGATGAAATAACGATTATAAAATATTTCTTTCAATTACATATAAATATATATATATAATTTTGTACTTAAACATGTAAAACACATTAGAAAAAACAACCGAAGATTTTCAAATCTTTAAAAAACAACAACAATGTATTTGCAGGTTAGATGAACATTTGAGCAAACAGAGAGAAAATGCAATGAAGTTTAGAAAATAAGAATAATCTCAAGTGATAAAAAACTAATTTAATAACAAAGACAAATAATAGTAGTATTTTTGCAGAAACCTATACGTTTGCTGTGAATGACTTTACAGTTTATTTCTACTTAAGTCTTTTAAGAAACATTAGTTTAAATCATGGCTTCAGGTTTGACATGAAGAGCAACAGACCTGACTTGAAAATCAACAGTTTTCTTTTCGACTGGATTTTCACTATATATCACGATACATGGTATCGTTGACAGTATCCGGATACTAATCGTACCAGCAGTCAATACACACCTAGTTTCAACAAAAAACAACAACTGTAATAAACCTTAACACTAGAAGTTCTACCTATAGAACCCACAGGTTCACCAGGCATTGAATACATGATTAAATACTTGAACATGAGTCCCATTTAAAACAAGGACGTCCAATAAAAGTTGATCTTGAAGTTCAACTGTTTATGTGAGGGTGAGCGATCAGGAGACACCTGGACAGGTATGATCAGTCAGTTACCTTCACACGGTTTAGTGTCATCACCTGACCGAGGCAAGATTTGCGGAGGAAACAGGAAGCACTTAAAAAATAAAAGAACATTTGCTGAACCTTCTTTTTTTACGCACTCCTGCCACGACCTCTGTGAACCTCTGGTCTTTCCCCTGAAACATCCCTGGAGATCCGAGCACCGAACAGTAGCGAGAGGTTGAAAGATTAACAGGGATTTTCCTTCCTTCCTCTTCCCTGGACGGAGCTGCTGAAAGGAAGTGTGGCAGCAGAACAAACCCCTCGCTTGAGTCGCTGAGACGTGTGCGGCTTTGAAATGAAGCCACCGACCCCAGGTTTGAACGAGTCTCTCTGAGGATCACAGACTGTGTTCGGAGTAAATGCATCAACTGTCGTGAATGAGCTGCATCTCAAACTGTTACACCAGACGTGAGGTATTTCAACAGCTTTCCTTGTGTGTGTGATGTTTGTGTTACTGACACACAACCACTTTATTATGGGTTTTACTAACTGGTTGTAAGAAAATATTGATACACTTAAATATCGCACTATTTTTCACCATATTGTATCAATATTCAACCGCAATATATCGATTATTTGTTAACAGTTAACATGCAAATATTTACGGTGTTTCTTAATTTTTGCTTTAATATCCTGTGAGATTCCGGTGAAGACTGAGGACGAGAGGATACAGTGAGTCCAGCAGCTTTTAAAGCTTTTAAAGTACTGGACAATACTACACATATATACTTGTTACTACACTATCACAACACCAGAGTCAAGTACTGGACAATACTACACATATATACTTGTTACTACACTATCACAACACCAGAGTCAAGTACTGGACAATACTACAGATTTATACTTGTTACTACACTATCACAACACCAGAGTCAAGTACTGGACAATACTACACATATATACTTGTTACTACACTATCACAACACCAGAGTCAAGTACTGGACAATACTACACATATATACTTGTTACTACACTATCACAACACCAGAGTCAAGTACTGGACAATACTACACATATATACTTGGTACTACACTATCACAACACCAGAGTCAAGTACTGGACAATACTACACATATATACTTGTTACTACACTATCACAACACCAGAGTCAAGTACTGGACAATACTACACATATATACTTGTTACTACACTATCACAACACCAGAGTCAAGTACTGGACAATACTACACATATATACTTGTTACTACACTATCACAACACCAAGTCAAGTACTCTTAACTTAAACATGATCCAAAAGAAGCATCAAGCTAATGCTCATCTGCTGCTACAAAAACAAGGTCTATATAAAGACATGTTTTAATTGTCCAACAGTATCTTTAATTCATTAATTTCAGAATAGAAGTTTTTAATTGAATATTTTATTCATGTAATCTTTTTTTATAACGTAGAGATTTAGGGGTGTAAATATTTTTTATCCCCTTTTCTTTCCAACGTTCTCTCTTGTCGCATCATTAAAAACATATACAAAGATGCTCCATAAAAGTTTAATTAGTACTTTTTTTACTTTCAATCCCAGCTCCAGATGAGATTGTGTCGCTGAGCAACACATTTACCCTGAATTTTGCTGATGGTTGAGCTGGCGCTGCGTCGCAGCCTACTGCCATCAGTGTGTGAATGTATCTTAGTGTAAAGTGCTTTGGCTGCTGAATAAACATAGAAAATCACTGTATAAGTAAGAGCCATTTAACATTTACCACTCAGCAGTACTTTAACTTCCATTGATGATTCCTTTGCATGTATACACTGTGGAGTCCATCACCACCTCCTCCATCACCGTACGGTACTTTGCTGCAAAGTTAAGGAATGTAGGTCCTGGTTTGTCTGCAGGACATTGATTTGTTTTCATCTCATCTTATGTGTTTTTCCACAAAACCACAGAAATTCTTGTTTTGTTTTTGCATCACATGGAAATAAACTAGATTCAGATTCTCAGGAGAATATATTTGCGATGACATCGACTGTGATTGACGCGTGTCACTCATGTTCGTCTCGACGTCTCGAAGAACCGACTTTCAACAGCGACGGCGACGCCGACATCTTCGGTTTCTACGTCCACGGCTCACCTTCGGGTCCCTCGAGACTCCAGGTGAGTCATCAAAACACCGTCTCTAGGGGTCTTTGATGTGTGTCCGTCACATTCACATCTTCCACTCCTGAGACTCGAAGATGAAGGCGTCGCTCAAATCACACCCGAGTGCGTTTGTACTCCTGTGTTCGGACATGAAACGTTCCACGAATGTACATGTATCTTGTAATTTCTCTCCAGCAACTCTGCAATGAAACATACGTTTGTTTATGTTGTTACTTGTTACTACACTATCACAACACTAGAGTCAAGTACTGGACAATACTACACATATATACTTGTTACTACACTATCACAACACTAGAGTCAAGTACTGGACAATACTACACATATATACTTGGTACTACACTATCACAACACTAGAGTCAAGTACTGGACAATACTACACATATATACTTGTTACTACACTATCACAACACCAGAGTCAAGTACTGGACAATACTACACATATATACTTGTTACTACACTATCACGACACCAGAGTCAAGTACTGGACAATACTACACATATATACTTGTTACTACACTATCACAACACCAGAGTCAAGTACTGGACAATACTACACATATATACTTGTTACTACACTATCACAACACCAGAGTCAAGTACTGGACAATACTACACATATATACTTGTTACTACACTATCACAACACTAGAGTCAAGTACTGGACAATACTACACATATATACTTGTTACTACACTATCACAACACCAGAGTCAAGTACTGGACAATACTACACATATATACTTGTTACTACACTATCACAACACCAGAGTCAAGTACTGGACAATACTACACATATATACTTGTTACTACACTATCACAACACTAGAGTCAAGTACTGGACAATACTACACATATATACTTGTTACTACACTATCACAACACCAGAGTCAAGTACTGGACAATACTACACTTATATACTTGTTACTATACTATCACAACACCAGAGTCAAGTACTGGACAATACTACACATATATACTTGTTACTACACTATCACAACACCAGAGTCAAGTACTGGACAATACTACACTTATATACTTGTTACTACACTATCACAACACCAGAGTCAAGTACTTGACAATACTACACATATATACTTGTTACTACACTATCACAACACCAGAGTCAAGTACTGGACAATACTACACATATATACTTGTTACTACACTATCACAACACCAGAGTCAAGTACTGGACAATACTACACATATATACTTGTTACTACACTATCACAACACCAGAGTCAAGTACTGGACAATACTACACATATATACTTGTTACTACACTATGACAACACCAGAGTCAAGTACTGGACAATACTACACATATATACTTGTCACTACACTATCACAACACCAGAGTCAAGTACTTGACAATACTACACATATATACTTGTTGCTACACTATCACAACACCAGAGTCAAGTACTGGACAATACTACACATATATACTTGTTACTACACTATGACAACACCAGAGTCAAGTACTGGACAATACAAAAAAAAAAACTACACAATATACACATATACAAATGTACAATCTTGTGATTTCTTTCCAGCAACTCCGCCATGAAACATATGTTTGTTTATGTGTCGAGGCGTCAGAGTTTCACGCTCAATTTCAAGCCGGTAAGCGACGCTCCTTCCTTTTCATTTGTCTTCGGAATCCTGGCTTCGGGGAGAAGAGATGAAGACGGAAATGAAAAGTGAGGAGCGGAGTGACACTCCTTCCCGTGAGGAGGACTCCATCCGAGGGTGTGTAATGAGTGGACTCCTGCGGGGAATACTGCAAATAGACTAATTTGTAATTGATTCAGTGCATTAATTAACGTGGCAGCGACGCCCGTGTCGTGGTTAATGCTGCGGCGGTCCTGATGCTGGGAGGTCCTTCTGCGCTGGGATTATCGGGGTGAAGAAGCCATTATTCAATTACGCCACACATATTGGCGAGGAGGAAAGTCTTAATCCGTGAGTAATCGCTTCCCCACACTTCCTTACTTTGACCCGATGTGTTGGAACCGGAGGTGGGAGGCAACACGAAACCCATTTATCTCATGGTTGGTTCTCTAATAGGGCCCGAGATCTCGTCCTGCTGGTGTTAAAATGGTGACTTTTTCCTGAAAGTTTGCCTCGAGCGGAGATTCACGACTGTACAGGAAGTGTTGTGTTGTTTGTGGGCCTTGATCACGAGTTGTCCAGGGGTCGTACCCCACACATGGTTCGAAGCTCTCGCTACTAAACCTTCTATTTGTTTATATGTCAGAGATGAGTTTATATGTCAGAAATGAGAAGAGAAACACGACTGACTTTTGTTTTTCATTCTTCTCTGGCAGACGCACAGCAGGGGTGTGATATTTTGCCCAAGGTGAAGGAAACAAAGTCACCCCTCGACATTCAACAGAGAGCGTCTGTGGAGGCGAGATGTTGATTTGTCTAATCTACATTTAAGCAGACGTTAAAGTACAAACACAACTCCACAAAACACAACACAACACTGAGTGTTCCAGAAGCATCGGAAAGCATTCGGAAGAACGAGATTCATTTAACAAGGGAGCGTTGAAAACTGTCTCTTTTGTTTTTATTTGACCGTAACAACAAGTGCAGTATTTGATATATTTACTTTATTAAGGATTCTGCTTTCAATAAAGTATTTTTACTGATAAACATTTGCTTCAGGAATGTTGGATTGACTTTGTTTATTAAATTTATATCATCTCCGTCTGAATTGATTTTCTTCAATTGTTCATTCAGTCATTTTCTATGCCGTTTATTCGGGCGAGAGGCAGGGGACAAAACTGGAACACTGGTGATTGCTCCTGATGATAAGATTCCAGGGTTGAGTCAGTACTTGGGTGACTTAGGTCAGTCTGTCAAACTGAGCCTGAGAAACCTGGGTGTTGTATTTGATAAAGACATGTCTCTTGTTCGACACTGAAGAAAACTGACCAGAAACTGTTTCCTTCAACTGAGAAAAATCTCTAAACTTAGGAAAATGTTGTCGGAACATGATCTGGATCTTATAATCCATGCGTTTGTTTCTTCTCGTCTGGACTATTGTAACAGTTTGTTTTCATGTCTTAACAAGAAGGATGTGTCTCGTCTGCAGTTGATTCTAAACTCTGCAGCAAGAATTCTGAGCCGCTCTAGTAGAAGAACTCACATTTCTCCTTCAAACTCTTCACTGGCTGCCAGTTTCTTTCAGGATCAACTTTAAAATTCTGGTTCTTACTTTCAGATCTATTCATGGTCAGGCTCCTCCTTACATCACTGATCTGATCCAGCCTTACACCCCAGCTCGGGCTCTGAGGTCTGTGGATCAGAATCTACTTATGGTTCCACGCACACGACTCAGGACCAGAGGAGAGAAATCTTTTCAGTCTGTTGCTCCTAAGCTTTGGAACGATCTTCTCTCTCTTTGCTCTTGATGATCTACTGACTCCTTTAAGAAACACCTTAAGACGTTTCTATTTGTTCAGGCTTTTACTTGATTTTCTGGAACTCCTGTGTTGTTCTCAGTATTATCTTGATTTTTAAAGTATATACTTTTTTGAGTATTGTTTTGATTGTTTAAGCGCTTTGTGACCCTGGTCTGGAAAAGCGCTATATAAATAAATATTACTTACTTACACCCTGGACAGGACGCCAGTCTTTCACAGGGCACACAAAGACACACAACCTTTCACACACACACACTTATACCTATGGACAATTTCAACAAAAATTGACAATTCAGGGCAACCTTATGAAGGGAAGAGTCGTGAAGTGGTAGTAAATCAAGATGGGAAAGAGTTCTTGTAAAAAATGCCTCCTAGGAGTCCCATATGAAGGAGACCCCAGAGCAGACCCAGGACATTCCATAAAGACAACATTATCATCGAGTCAGGATTAGAAAATGATGGAAAAAAAAACACCTACAGCATTTTTCTATTAGAGCCAGTTTGGAGATGAAAACACTGCTGCAGGGTAAAACCATCCAGAGTCGTCTAAATGTTTCACTTTCAATCCATATCTGGTATGAAACAGACTCACTAAAAGAGAGAGTTACAAACTGACGAATAGAGAACCTGAAATCCACAAACATGAATGCAAAAATATATATTTTTAAAAGGGTAATTTCAGTCCATACCACACACATTTAAAACTTTAAAAGGCCAAGACAACAAACACAACAAACCCAAGATAATTAAGAATTTTAAAATGATCCTGAAAGAAACTGGCAGCCAGTGAAGAGTTTGAAGGAGAAATGTGAGTTCTTCTACTAGAGCAGCTCAGATTTCTCGCTGCAGAGTTTTGTATGAACTGCAGGCTTTTTCTATTAACTTTTGGGTTAATTTATTAATAATTTGTATGGATTTTTGGCTTAATTTAGTCTGAGAAATGTTCTGTACAGAAGCATGAATGAATGAATCATTCTTTTATTTGAGAGGCCTTTGGCACGACTGACTACTGCCTACTTATTGAAAAAAAAAATCCAGTTTCAATGATTCGACGAGCGGAAACAGTTCAACGAAGCTCTGCGACGATGAGGATGAAGTGAAATAAAGGAGACGAATGTCACCGTGGAGAACATACGTAACGACAGGTCGTTAAGAATCCTGCTGCAATAACCATTTAGCCACTTGATCCGCGCTCGGATTAAATGGAAAATTGCGTATATATGTAACTTCACTTCAGATCCGAGCGAGTACTCCGGCGAGGCTGTTAACTCCGGCCCAAAAGAGACTCGGCCACACTCTGAGCTCTAACGGCATCATTGGATAATAAAGGTTAATGGCCCTTGTGGCTCTATAAAGCCTGCAGGACAGGAGCGCGGCGGGCGCCGGAGCGTTTCCGATGAGAATGCGAGAATATATGTATTTCTGTTATTTTGCATGGTAATCACCCGTGAAAACATTGGGGCTCAGAATGCTAATTGGACGGCGGGTTTTTTACTGAATCGTCCTTCGTGTGATCCCCGAGTAGAAAACACTTCTCCAACTTTTCCCGTCGACGAGCGTCGGGAGGACGACTGACGCTTCTTCTTTCTAAACACCTCCGAGTGTCTTTCCACAGCCGCTCGGTCCCGAGCGTGCGATTGATTTGCTTCAATAACGTCTTCTTAATCAAGCTCATGTTTGCGAGCACAGTGTCGTGAACCCCCTTCATGCATGAAATAAACACTTCAGGTGTTGTTGTCGAGCCTGGATGCGCTCGGCAAAGATGTTTGATTAAATCACACTCGCAGCTGATATATGGAAAAGAGGAAAGAAAATAAATAAAGATTTCTGCTCTCGACACATCATCAATCCGGCCTTGTCCACATGAAAAGTGTCTTTTCCAACCCGACCTTGTTGTGTTCTGTAAAGTGCTCGAAAGTCTAAGGGGTCCACGAACACCCCTGGAAATAAACCTGCATTATGTGGAGTTGTACTGCTCACACAAAAACGAAAAACGATTAAAAACTAAACTGTATCGTGTACTGACATGAATATTAGTTACTTGATGTGAGAACATGTCGGGTCGACTTCTCCATCAAGTCTTTTGTATACGTTTGAAAAAAAAACAACATTATATATAGTGGTGTAAGAAAATATCCATATATTGATACATACTTCATCGATATTAAACTGTATGATTAATTCTTCATTTTGTAACATTTGAAATAAAATCCAAATTTAATTCAAAGTAATTTAATGCTGTATGTTTCAATAGTGTGTGTATAAAAGACAATCATTTGATGTTGTTTTTGTTTTTTTACAATTAACACAACAAATATTCAAGGCTTTTATTCATTTGTGTGCTGCAATTAAACCCCCGGCCACTAGTCGGCGACAGTCGTCATTTCCTCCCTGTCAAAGTAACAACAAAACTGATGACTGAGAACGAGAGGATACACACCAGGCCTCAGCAAATTTTAAAGTTGATGTTTGGACTAATTTTAAAACAGAGTTTAAAGTTGAAGAATGAAACACTGACTGATACTGGATCTTACATGTTGATCCAGGTGTTAATGCACTTTATTGTTAATATAAGTTTACATTTGTTATATATATTCTGAGAATCAACAAATTCTTGACAATACAAAGCCCTTATTATGCAACCATCAAATATTGGGTTTGTGACATTCATTAATTCATTTTCTACTGCTTTATCCCAGAATATCTCAGAATATGAACAACAAATGTAAACTTATATTAACAATAAAGTGCATTAACACCTGGAGCAACATGTAAGATCCAGTCAGTGTTTAACTCTTTAACTTTAAACTCTAAAATGAGTCCAAACATCAACTTTAAAATTTGCTGGGGCCTGGTGTGTATCCTCTCGTTCTCAGTCATTGCTGCCATTTCACCGGTTTTGTTGTTGCTTTGACAGGGAGGAAATGACGACTGTCGCCGACTAGTGGCCGGAGGTTTAATTGCAGCACACAAATGAATAAAAGCCTTGAATATTTGTTGTGTTAGTTGTAAAAAAAAGAAAACAACAAATGATTGTCTTTGGGGGTCGTGGGGGAGACTGGACTCTATCCCAGTACCATAGGGCGAGAGGCAGGGGACACCCTGGACAGGACGCCAGTCCGTCTCAGGGCACACGGAGACGGACAACCATTCACACACACACTCATACCTACGGACAAATCACCCAAGTTCTCAATCAACCTCTATGCGGGAGTATGATGTGTATTGTGGAGAATCGTTTAAAAAAAATGATGGTTAAATTAAAAAAAACAACTGAAAAATAACAAACGTTTCAATCAAATCTACAGAATAACTTGTACAGAGAAATAAAAGAGACACAAGTTCAGTGAAATAAAAACAGAAATAACAGAAGGAAGGTTCGAAATCTCCGTGAAACATTTGAAGACAAAACTTCTGTGGTTCAAAAATTCAATAAGATGAATTAAAAATGTTTAAAAAGTAAATCTTTCGTTTCTTTTCAACCTCGACAAGTTCCTTCTCTTCTCGTACCAGTGAGTCAGACTCGCTTCGTCTTTGAAATCTTTGCTGCGTCGATGAAACACCGAGTGAATCGATGAATATTTCAACACTCAAATGGACATTTCCTGTTAGCATGTTGTACTTAACGGCTCCGGGCTCCCGAGTGTTCCGTGTTCGTTTGTTTCTTCCTATGGTGTGAGCGTGTCCGAGCGATGCTTCACGCCTGCGGTGAAGACACGCCGAAGTGATGAAGACGGACATCTTGAGTGAACGCAGCCTTTATCTAAACTGAGCATCTTATATTTAATTGACATTATATTGTCTGGTGAGCAGCAGAGAACAGGAGATCGACATAAAGTATATATATATGCATATACTTACAGGTGCATTTTCAGCAGCAGTAGGAGGATAAACACGTCTTCGCTGCTGATACCAGTTTAAATATCTCGCAAATATTTCGTTTCTCATATTTCTTCTTTATTTCTTCTTCCAAACTTGCAAAACGTGCTGCCAGCAGGTGGCGATAGTGTTCCTACAGCTGGTTGAAATCATCCTTAAATAGTAGTAGAAGAAGAAGCTGTCGCATCATTTCCTGTTAGTGTGTAGCAGCAGAGTTTGATTTGAGACATACTATCTGTGGAGAATTAGTTACTAGTTAGTACGTACACTATCCTGATGATACTAACTTCTAGTATACTAAGAGAAGTATGTTTGAGACATACTATCTGTGGAGGATTAGTTACTAGTTAGTATGTACACTATCCTGATGATACTAACTTCTAGTATACTAAGAGAAGTATGTTTGAGAAATACTATCTGTGGAGGATTAGTTACTAGTTAGTATGTACACTAAACTGATGCATACTAACTTCTAGTATACTAAGAGAAGTATGTTTGAGACATACTATCTGTGGAGAATTAGTTACTAGTTAGTATGTACACTAAACTGATGCATACTAACTTCTAGTATACTAAGAGAAGTATGTTTGAGACATACTATCTGTGGAGAATTAGTTACTAGTTAGTATGTACACTATCCTGATGCATACTAACTTCTAGTATACTAAGAGAAGTATGTGATTTGAGACATTCTATCTGTGGAGGATTAGTTACTAGTTAGTACGTACACTATCCTGATGATACTAACTTCTAGTATACTAAGAGAAGTATGTTTGAGACATACTATCTGTGGAGGATTAGTTACTAGTTAGTACGTACACTATACTGATGATACTAACTTCTAGTATACTAAGAGAAGTATGCGATTTGAGATGCAGCATAAACCTCGTCCGAGCAAACCACGCCCACTCTGCTCTGATTGGTCACAAAAAACACAAGTTGCATTCAAGGACTCACGTTAATTTCAAACTCACCCCTAAAACTCCCGTTTTGTACATTAAAAACTAATAGTAAAAATAAGGTTTTGCTGTTATTGTACACGTTACAAAAACACCTAAAGGCAGCAGTAACTCTCACCATGTTTACATAAATATTTGTTGTGTTTATTAACATGTAGGTTCTTAAATGATTTAGAGCTTCTAGGGGAGGACACCTGCACCAGAGTGATGTCAGAATGTTTAATTTAAACCGTGATCTCGTTTGGTGAGATTTCAGACGAGAACTTTATTAAGTAATAACTTCAAAATGGAGCAACGTCTTTATGAATGAACTACTGCATTTTAAAGAGGACGACTTCAACATTTAAGTCACTAGAGTTTTCACATTAGGTGAATTTTAAGCCATGATAACAATCACAAATTGAAAAAAAAAAAATCCACCAAGAGTAGATTTACGTTGAAACAAAGGCTCTTTCGTCTCTAAAAAGGATGTTGATCAAGCGAATAAGGATCAGAGAACGTTCGTGCGTCATCCAAATCCACTTTATCTCCAACATCTAAACAACAATGAGCGAGATAAGCGCGCCGGCACAAGTCTTTTGTTTCCATTTTCCTACTTATGCCTCCCAGATAGTTGCTGCTGGAAAAAAAGTCTGTAATTACACTTGCCTACATGTCACGGGTCCATTAGCGACAAAGGCCGTTCACTGGACGGTAAAAGCTGTAATTACACTAAAAGACTTGAGTTCTTAGCCTTGGCTGGAACTTTGAAAAAACTTACATTTAACGGTCAGAGTTGAATCATCGGATACGTGACAGGCTTGGTTCAGACTTCACTTAAGTCGTTCCAAAGAAAGACGGATATAATTTATACGTTTCTACAGTTTAACGTGAATTGAATTAAACTTCCTTCTCATGTCTGAATAAGGCAGATTTAAGATAAGAAACAGTGAAGACATTTGAGTCGTAAGGAAACCGTAGAAAAAAGTATTGACAATTCAGATTAAAATACATGTTTAATTAAACATATAGTGAACAGATTGAGAAATAAGAAGAAGTAAAATCTGACTAATAACAATAATACGCCTATAAACATTACTTATACATTAATTTCCTGCCAATATTGTGTTGCAAAAGTCAAGTGTGAGTCGCGACCGTTGCGGGAGGTTAAGTGTGTGTGGGTGACACACCAGAGGCATCGGCAGTCGATTCCTCTCGCACGGGTCAGTGGCTGTAACTCCTCACGACGCCACACATTCCTCCGGACATTTATTCTCAAAAACGCGAAGGTGAAATTGGCTGAAGACTAATCAACGTTTAGCTCCTCCAAGTGTGTTATTACACGGGAATTGATGGATGATACAATTATAGTGTGTGTCACTGAGCTAAATGGGTGTGTAATGGTAATGACTTTTTATTCAACGCCACGTACTTATTGCAAAGCG
Organism: Callionymus lyra; assembly: GCA_016630915.1. Classification (NCBI taxonomy): domain Eukaryota; kingdom Metazoa; phylum Chordata; class Actinopteri; order Syngnathiformes; family Callionymidae; genus Callionymus; species Callionymus lyra. Next base: position 2,222,174 of record JACEEU010000710.1, read on the forward strand.
ATGGTGTTTCCATGATTACACAGAGACGGGAAAAAAGCATGTTTAGCTTCGGGTCCTGTTTGTAAAAGGAAGTTATGAACTAAAATGGAAAAATACACTTAGAGAGAAAATATTTCACAATAGTACGAATCTAGCCTGTGTGTGATTTAGTGTGATTTACAAAACATTTTGTTTTCAATCATAATTTATGTTGAGAGTTACTGAGATATCAGAGGCAAGAAATATTTCTTGAAGATGTTGTCATTGAATTATTCTTTAAAGATCAACCGATGATCGACTCTGGTGTCATGTAGTGCCACACATCACAACAACACACTGATGATACAATAGAGTCACACATCACAACAACACACTGATGATACAATAGAGTCACACATCACAACAACACACTGATGATACAATAGAGTCACACATCACAACAACACACTGATGATACAATATAGTCACACATCACAACAACACACTGATGATACAATAGAGTCACACATCACAACAACACACTGATGATACAATAGAGTCACAAATCACAACAACACACACACACTGATGATACAATAGAGTCACACATCACAACAACACACACACACTCTGATGATACAATAGAGTCACACATCACAACAACACACACACACTGATGATACAGTAGAGTCACACATCACAACAACACACACACTCTGATGATACAATAGAGTCACACATCACAACAACACACTGATGATACAATAGAGTCACACATCACAACAACACACTGATGATACAATAGAGTCACACATCACAACAACACACACTTACGATACAATAGAGTCACACATCACAACAACACACTGATGATACAATAGAGTCACACATCACAACAACACACTGATGATACAATAGAGTCACACATCACAACAACACACACTTACGATACAATAGAGTCACACATCACAACAACAAACACACACTGATGATACAATAGAGTCACACATCACAACAACACACACACACTGATGATACAATAGAGTCACACATCACAACAACAAACACTCACTGATGATACAATAGAGTCACACATAACAACAACACACACACACTGATGATACAATAGAGTCACACATCACAACAACAAACACACACTGATGATACAATAGAGTCACACATCACAACAACACACACACACTGATGATAGAATAGAGTCACACATCACAACAACACACACACACTGATGATACAATAGAGTCACACATCACAACAACACACACACACTGATGATAGAATAGAGTCACACATCACAACAACAAACACACACACATCTCATCTCATCTTATTTCATCTCATCTTATCTTATCTTATCTCATCTTCAACATGAGCCTCTTCATAGAAGAAGAAAAGAAGAAAAGTCTTCCCGGTAGAATCCTGACATCTCGGACGAAGCACCTTATTTCACGACTGATCTCTGGGATTCTTGCCTCGGCTGCAGGAATCTCATCTAAGCGTCTGAGATCCTGTTGGTTCGATCGCGATAACTCGTCTCTTCCTGATCAATTCAGAGATTAAGCACAAAGCAAATAAGAAAACAGTGGTTGAAGCTGCAGTTTCTCCAGAAGCAGATGATATCGAGAACAGTTAATTGAAGCTAAGAAGCAATTAAATCACACGTCGACGCGTTTAAGACGAATTCTATTCTCACACTGAGAAGAATTACTTGTTCTCATCAAGGAAACAAATCTGTGGATCAAAGACTGAGACGTAATTAACTTTAATCACAGTAAACATTTTGTGCAGAAGGTTCTTCAGCGAAAACACATCCTCGGTCGGACCAGAATCTTTCTCTCGAGCTCCTCCTGGACCTGTCTGGAATTTCAACGAGATCCTGGTCAAACTCTCTCACCTCACTTCCTCCTCGTCTCAATGGTCTCCCCTCACGCCACCCATTGTCCTTCTCCATGTCAAATTAAAGTGATGGAAATGGACTTGAGGGGGCGCTAATTGCGATTGTCAATCCAATCTGGGTCACGGCTGAGAGACGGGGGCTCCCTGGCACTTCATCAGTCTTCATTAATATTGGAGGAGTTTGGGGGGGCCGGGGCGTAATCTGCACTCATCTTACAAAGCATCGAGAATCAGGAGGCGAGGGGCGGCGAGGGCGGCGCCCGGGGACCCCGAGTGTCAGTCAAGAATCATGAAGAGAGATGTCAGAGCGTATCGGCGGCGGCTGAGAACACACGGACTGTTTGGAAGAGCATTTTAATAGATTATATTTGTCTTCCGTTCACTTCTCATGGAGGGAAAAATCGAATTAAAGGATGACACATGGATGATTTACTCTGTGAACGTCGTTTTCTTTTCTCCGCGTCTCCGCGTCAATCACAGCAGGAGGTAGAAAATAAAAGAGTGAAAATAAGATCAATTAAAACCGACATCCTGACGGCTGAGAACGACAGGAGGCTTACGTTGGAAAAAGGAAGTGAGATTTGAACCGAGATGACTCTGGCGAGACTCCTGGACCAGAGGGAGGTCCTGCTGATGTTCCCTCAAGGTAAGGGTACTCAGGACAGACCCAGGACTACTTTCCACGCTAGAGTTTTGAGCTCATCGACTCAACGCTAAACCTTTGTGTTCTGTTTTCACCGGGCCTGGCACCCCCACCTCACAGTGTAGGGTGAGGTGTCATCACGTAGGTCCAGACCATGGTGACCTCGCCCATGGACCACTAGACCCACCTTTTCACGCTGATAAATACGCAGTGACGTCACTATCTGACCAATCAGTAGAAGGTCTACCTCGCCGTGTCAGTGCCAGAGTAGGTCCTGGAAATAGTATCTGCTTCTAAGTACTGTGCTGGTGGAAGGGCAACAAAAAGCAGGTCCAGTTCAGGGTAGTCTCAAGAACTGTTAGTGAATGGAATCAAGTCCAAAAGATCTACCTTCATCCATCTTGCTCAAGGTAAGTAAGAACTTGACTCAGATGAATTTCACTGAATGGACTTATAATCAGTCACGATGGAAGGAAGTGTGGACGTCATCATCTTTTTAGGAGAAGGTAGAGTCGGATAGAAAGAAGAAGAAGAAACTTTGCATATTTCCTCTTGTTTGAAAACGTTTCCTCTGAGAGAAACTTCCAAAAATGTCTGTAGTGTCAGAATCTCACTGCAGAAGTACATGAGGGGCCTCATGTACTAACAATTGCATTGATTTCCTGCTAAAAACGTGTACTAAAAACGTGTACACTCCAACCAGAAAAATAGTGCGCAAAAATATTGGGATGTTTCAATCTGTTCATCCCTTTTTCATGCCTCTATTTCAATATGTCAATCATATTTTAATGAACCAGAACTTAAGATTTTCCGATCACAAAAAACCCCAATGGAAACCGTCTTTTGCTGCTTTCATTTGAACCCGTGGCTTCAATTTGATAAACCTGACGTGACTTTAATTTCTAATATCATTTTTTAATTATGTCACGCGATCTACTCGCCATCCACACATCGGGAACCTCTGGTCTGGAATATCGACCTGGAAAAAGGCGTCTTCGGATTAAGAAATCTGTGCCTGTGACGAATAACTCAATGACCTGATTCAACTTGATTCTTATTTTTGTCCAATAAAACCTTCACCACACGTTTACTCCTGGTTACACCTTTTACTGACTCGGTGTAAGTGTACTTTGTTCTCTTGAGTATTTGCACAAGTGTAAGTGCTAGTATTTTATCTGTAGTCTTGGGCTCATTGATCTAGTTTGTCCACATGATTACAGGCCATTGATCAATGACACCATCGAACATCATCGATCTAAACATGTAGCATTCTGGGAAAATTATTAAACATGTTTCCAGTTCCACAATGAACGTTCCGGCTCGTCCAGCACAGAACGACAGCCTCAGAGGAAGATACTTCCCCTTGTACCGACAGTGAAGCCCACTTGAGATGCTTAAGAAAGGAATAGAATCGGAATGAGGTTTAAAAAAAAAGAAAGAAAAACGTTTTTTAAAGGCTAATAAAACGATCAAAACACGGAGTCGCTTCCGTCGCTCCAACACGACGTCACTTCCGCCCCGGGTCTTATAGAAAGATGAACAATCCAGAGTGTGTCACGGGTCGTTTAATCGCCGCTTCAAGTCAAAAAAAATACAAGCTTTCAATTACGACCGACCGGACACACTTTGTCCCAACAACTGTACAGGTCAATAGTCCAGGGAGAAAAGGTCCCGATCTTTAGAAACATCGCTATATTTATGGCAAACCGGGGGGTCTTCCCTTTCCGGCCAAATGGTCCTTTCAAGTTCCCTGTGTCACGATCCCCCGCAGAGAGACATCCTAATTTGTTTTCTTGTAATCTAATCATTCATGTTCTCGGGCGGGGGTTATCTTCTCTTCCGTCTTCTTTTAGCCCCCCTTTCCTGGTGTGTCTTGATTCGTTCTCTGATCTACGATTTAAGGTGTGATTTGCAGATAAACAGATGTTTTTAAATAACCGGTGTCGTATTTTTAATTCTGATCCAAGCTTGCCTCGAACCAGTGAATCAGTCTGAGTGGAATGTTGATTTTGAATGTGTAGTCAAACGTTTAAGCTCTTAGATCAAGCGAGTAATTTATACTTTATATTTTGATGATGCTTTTAGCATTAATTTAAGTAATTTAAGTAAGTTAATTCTCTATCCTGAACCCCCAGATCCAGGGTTTGGTCTGTAAACAAGGAAATAATGTAATTTTACACCAATATTTTGACTTCTATAAAACATCATTGAATAACTTACATCTTTAAAAACCAACACAAAAACGACCTCAAAAGTCCCATTTGAAGTCAATTCATTAGAGCCACGTTTGAACTTCATCGCTCCTGTTGCACCGACACATTCATCACGAAGCTTTGTAGTGATAAAGTTTAATGAATAGTTTAATGTTACATCACGATAACGCAGTCTAATCTGCAAACTCATTTCCTGTCATTAAAGCACAATAAATCTTGGCGTCCAACTTTCATTTCTCTCGTCTCAAAATGAAGGTTCTTGTCGGTGAACCAGCGCGAGATGTGCGACGCCGCTGCTTCCTTGACGATGCTGAGGGTAATTAACTTGAGTAAGTACTTCATTAGCAGCCGTTCAAACAAAGGTTGACGAGGTAAATGAATCACTTAGCATGTGTCAATATAGGAACAATACCGGATGTATTTTTGAAGTACTCCAGTACTACCTGAAAATATTTATCTCTAAACCCTTGTTTTGACTCGGGGTCAAAGGTCAACGACCTCCCTGGCGTCCATGAATACATATGCAGTGGAGGAGGTTGTTTACCTTGACCTAGAGACAAAGACATTTTCTGGGGGGCCTTAGGGTCACCCTGACCCAGAGAAAACACAAGAGATACCACAAACACATTTTTTGGGGGGCCTTAGGGTCACCCTGACCCAGAGAAAACACAAGGGATACCACGAACATATTTGTTTTGGGGCCTTCGAGTCACCTTGACCCAGAGACAACACAAGAGATACCACAAACACATTTTTTGGGGGGCCTTAGGGTCACCCTGACCCAGAGACAACACAAGGGATACCACAAACACATTGTTTTGGGGCCTCCGGGTAACACAAGGGTCATGGAAGGAAGATTTGATACGTAATAATTCCAACTGCTTCGTTGTCACTGAAGGACATCAAGGTTTTACCACAAACACATTTTTGGGGGCCTTATCACCCTACCCAGAGAAAACACAAGAGATACCACAAACACATTGTTTTGGGGCCCCGGGTACCATGGAAGGAAGATTTGATACGCAATAACGCTTCCACCTTCCTTCTCACTGAAGGACATCAAGGTTTGCTTGACTGAACAAATGATCTCAGTTTAGACTCAGATGTTTCTCTTTTGTCTCTCAAAGGAAGGAAACCACTCGCCTTCATAAGCCCCGAGCACTTGAACAGGTTCTTTTTTGACCCTAGTGAGTGTATTTGATCATCTAACCGTTTACAAAACAACAATTGGATGAAAAGAATCTATTGGCACCAGAGCAAAGGAATAGTTCCATATCCAGCACAAGGCAAAGGTCAAGGGTCAAAGTGTATCACATCTCCTGTTGTCAGCTGGAGGCAGCGTCGAAGGACGAAGACGAAGACAACTGAGCTCCAGTCGTTACATTAAAATGAACAAACATTTTCATCTATAACTCTTAAAAGAACAGATGACTCTGAAAATAATACAACATTAGTCGACACGGGAGTCGAAAATAAGCAAAGTTTAAGTTTGTTTCTTGTTGCTTTTCCATGAAACCATTGAAACATAACTATTTAATAATGATATTCTATTTACAATATATTTTTTCAGGAACACGTAGTGTATTCACTGTGTGTTGGAGATAATCAAGATATATATTCAAGTAATACTAGTAATAATTACTCTCAACTTTCTTAGAAAACAAAAATAGTCAGTAACAACAACACGGATAAATGACAAACACAACAACAGTCGGGTTGTAAGAAATGGCGTCAGAGAAGGATGATGGAAGATGTTACACCGAAGCGAGATAAATTCAAGTTATTATTACTTTATTATTCTGGACTTTCTTAGAAAACAAAAAGACTTTTCCTTCAGTAACAACAACACAGATAAATGACAAACACAACAACAGTGGGTTGTAAGAAATGGCGTCAGAGAAGGATGATGGAAGATGTTACACCGGAGCTGAAATCCTGACCCGTGAGCCGGTGAGTTCCAGTAGGTCCTCCACCTTCTTAGCGTGTGCCGGTGAACACGCTTCGAGGAACGTTGGCGTGGCGGGAGATTTAAGAGGCGGAGAGATAAAAATACGAGGTCGTGGAGAGATTTGTAGGTTTTTTTTAGAGGCGACGCTAGAGAACCCGGGAGAGCCCGCAGGATTTAAGAGATGAGGTTCTGGGTTCAGTGAAGGTGAGATCACCGGCAGGTACATTTTGAATATTTATGGCAGAGAACACGGAGTCGCAGTCCAAATGTTTGGGGAAAATTAAATCGGAAAGTGACGTCTTAACTTGTAGTTTTTTCTACTCGCACGAATAACTTTGCATTGAATTACCATCGGTTATTAATATTCGTGATATTGAACGAGCAGCTCTATTGTTCGTTATTATGATCTAATTGAGTGGTTTTGTCGATAGTATTATTCATGTGTCAACAGTCATGTTTCTAGTTTGGATTCAGGGACGCAGAGTAAAACTCTAGCTTTGGGCAGCTTTGGGTTCTTTTTTGGTCGTTTTGGCTCAAATTCATTCTGTGAACGTTGAGTATTAAAAATCATCAAAACCCATGAACGCCTGGAATTATTCACGGTTCTAAGTGTGCGACACATGGTATAGATAATGACATATATGAAGGGGGGGAGGGTCTCCATTTAATGACACTGTTTTGAGGACTTGAAACAATTCTAGGGATGAATACGTGGAGACGTTGTAACTGTAATTGAATCATCATTATGATTTATTTTCATCATTATTTTATTAAATATCCTCAATATGAACCATTGAAGTATAGGATAGTATGGATGAAGCAACTTAATATAACATTCAATTTTGTTTTATTTATTTGATGGACGAGAAACACTAGAATGAAAAGAAAGTAAAGTCTCGAAACGTTGACAATTTGTATTTAGAGATAAACTAGTAACTATTAACAAGCTAAAACAAAAGAGAAAAAGTGTTTTGTTTATTTCTCACCTCGTGAGATCTGCTTGAATACAGTCAAAGAGCTGCTTTCGACCCGCTCTCTATACTGGACTCGGCCAAATATAAAAACTCTAATCTAGTTGAAATGTTCAAAACCCCAAAAAGGATTTTCACTATCTAGGTACACGTTTATACACACGTTTTTATGACGGTTGAGAAATCTGGATTCGATTTTGTATTCGAAGAAGAAGAGGGATTAATAAAGTCAATCTAATCTAATGTAATCTTTGTGTTATCCCTTTTGTTCTTTTATTTGCCCTTTGTTCTTTTTTTTGACATTTGTACTTTCATTAACACTTTGTACTTGTTCTTTTATTCATGAATCTATTGCCTGCCGTGAACTGGAAACCCAATTTCAGGAGATCTCCACTGGGATTAATGAAGTCTAATCTATTCTAATCTAATGTAATCTAGGTACATATTGAACATAGTACATTTATTGTCTAACATATTTTTCTCTTTATTTCTCTTTGTTTCTCTTTATTTCTCTTTGTTCTATTTATTTCTCTATGTTCTTGTGCTTATTTTATTTGTATTTATTTTTGATGAAAATTTGCTGTATTGCTGTGTCTAATTGGAAGAAAAACAATTTAAATAATAAAGTTCTACCTAACCTAACCTAACCTAACCTAACCTATATTGAACGTAGTACCTTTAGTGTCCACCATACCCAACGTTTTTAACAAGGTCATCTGCAAAGAAACTCAACATGGACCACAAACGACTATATTTGAATATTAAACCTACGTTTTAAACCTTTGACCAGATGCAACCTCTTGAGATTGTGTCAATAATGTATTCATTTTTTTTAATAAATATTTGAATTACCGCAAAATTTAGTGACTCAGCAACATAATCCAACTTAGTTTTCAAGGGTACGGAAGGTATTGGAAGCACGAGCGTGGTTTAAACCAACTGTTTGGCTGACGGTTGTAGCAGCCGTGGTTATTCATCACGGCGCCGGCGTTGATTCATCATCCCTTGCACTTTGTTCTTTTATTTGCTCTTTGTTCTTTTATTTGTGATTTGCACTTTCATTAGCATTTTGTTCTTGTTTTCATGAATCTATTGCCTGCTGTGAACTGGAAACCCAATTTCTGGAAGGAGAGCTCCAGTGGGATTAATGAAGTCTAATCTATTCTAATCTAATCTAATCTAGGTAAATATTGAACGTAGTACCTTTAGTGTCTACCATATTTTTCTCTTTTATTTCTCTTTTATTTCTCTTTGTTTCTCTTTTATTTCTCTATGTTCTTGTGCTTATTTTATTTTTATTTATTTTTGATGAAAAATTGCTGTATTGCTGTGTCTAACTGGAAAAAATACAATTTAAATAATAAAGTTCTACCTAACCTAACCTAACCTAACCTAACCTAACCTAACCTAACCTAACCTAACCTAACCTAACCTAACCTATATTGAACGTAGTACCTTTAGTGTCCACCATACCCAACTATTTTAACAAGGTCATCTGCAAAGAAACTCAACATGGACCACAAACGACTATATTTGAATATTAAACCTACGTTTTAAACCTTTGACCAGATGCAACCTCTTGAGATTGTGTCAATAATGTATTAATTTTTTAATAAATATTTGAATTACTGCAATATTTAGTGACTCAGCAACATAATCCAACTTAGTTTTCAAGGGTACGGAAGGTATTGGAAGCACGAGCGTGGTTTAAACCAACTGTTTGGCTGACGGTTGTAGCAGCCGTGGTTATTCATCACGGCGCCGGCGTTGATTCATCATCCCTTGCACTTTGTTCTTTTATTTGCTCTTTGTTCTTTTATTTGTGATTTGCACTTTCATTAGCATTTTGTTCTTGTTTTCATGAATCTATTGCCTGCCGTGAACTGGAAACCCAATTTCTGGAAGGAGAGCTCCAGTGGGATTAATGAAGTCTAATCTATTCTAATCTAATCTAATCTAGGTAAATATTGAACGTAGTACCTTTAGTGTCTACCATATTTTTCTCTTTATTTCTCTTTATTTCTCTTTGTTTCTCTTTATTTCTCTATGTTCTTGTGCTTATTTTATTTTTATTTATTTTTGATGAAAAATTGCTGTATTGCTGTGTCTAACTGGAAAAAATACAATTTAAATAATAAAGTTCTACCTAACCTAACCTAACCTAACCTAACCTATATTGAACGTAGTACCTTTAGTGTCCACCATACCCAACTATTTTAACAAGGTCATCTGCAAAGAAACTCAACATGGACCACAAACGACTATATTTGAATATTAAACATACGTTTTAAACCTTTGACCAGATGCAACCTCTTGAGATTGTGTCAATAATGTATTATTTTTTAAATTAATATTTGAATTACCGCAATATTTAGTGACTCAGCAACATAATCCAACTTAGTTTTCAAGGGTACGGAAGGTATTGGAAGCACAAGCGTGGTTTAAACCAACTGTTTGGCTGACGGTTGTAGCAGCCGTGGTTATTCATCACGGCGCCGGCGTTGATTCATCAGCTGCGGAGGCAGTTTAGAAGATGGACTCTATTTACAGCGGAGGCACTTTGAGGGGCTCGGAGCAGGCAGCCATCAATCTCGGCCATATCTTGAAAAGAGCGAGCGGCGGCATCACTTTCAATCACCTCCCAGAGACAGGTAGTATGATAAGCTGCCGCACAATAGTTTGGGCTTTTTCCCATTTTTCCCTCCACCTCAAGGTGAGCTTTTTTTTTCCCTCCCCGGGGAAATAATGTTATTAATGTGTTTCATCATAATAATAACATCCACTAAAAATACTCGGCTCGACCCCGAACTCTCGCTCCCCTGCTGTCTGACTCCCTCCTTTCTCAATTAGCTCCTTCTATTAACCCGTGTTAATTGCCAACCCTGGAAAGGTTTAGGAACCTGGATCGTCGGTGCCATTGGGAGACATTTCAGCGAGCGAGGGGCGGGGCCATCAGTCGAGGCAGGTACGAGGGCATCAGTCGAGGCAGGTACGAGGCCATCAGTCGAGGCAGGTACGAGGCCATCAGTCGAGGCAGGTACGAGGCCATCAGTCGAGGCAGGTACGAGGGCATCAGTCGAGGCAGGTACGAGGGCGTCAGTCGAGGCAGGTGCGAGGCAGTCAGTCGAGGCAGGTCAGTCGAGGCAGGTACGAGGGCATCAGTCGAGGCAGGTACGAGGGGCCTCAGTCGAGGCACGAGGCGTCAGTCGAGGCAGGTACGAGGCCATCAGTCGAGGCAGGTACGAGGGCCTCAGTCGAGGCAGGTACGAGGGCGTCAGTCGAGGCAGGTACGAGGGCGTCAGTCGAGGCAGGTACGAGGGCCTCAGTCGAGGGCAGGCCCCTCAGTCGAGGCAGGTACGAGGGCTTCAGTCGAGGCAGGTACGAGGGCTTCAGTCGAGGCAGGTACGAGGGCTTCAGTCGAGGCAGGTACGAGGGCCTCAGTCGAGGCAGGTACGAGGGCCTCAGTCGAGGCAGGTACGAGGGCCTCAGTCGAAGGCCAGGTACGAGGGCTTCAGTCGAGGCAGGTACGAGGGCCTCAGTCGAGGCAGGTACGAGGGCCTCAGTCGAGGCAGGTACGAGGGCCTCAGTCGAGGCAGGTACGAGGGCTTCAGTCGAGGCAGGTACGAGGGCGTCAGTCGAGGCAGGTACGAGGGCTTTAGTCGAGGCAGGTACGAGGCCATCAGTCGAGGCAGGTACGAGGCCATCAGTCGAGGCAGGTACGAGGGCTTCAGTCGAGGCAGGTACGAGGGCATCAGTCGAGGCAGGTACGAGGGCTTCAGTCGAGGTAAGAGGCCATCAGTCGAGGCAGGTACGAGGGCTTCAGTCGAGGCAGGTACGAGGGCATCAGTCGAGGCAGGTACGAGGGCTTCAGTCGAGGTACGAGGCCATCAGTCCGCCCAGGCAGGCACGAGGGGCTTCAGTCGAGGCAGGTACCGAGGCCATCAGTCGAGGTACGAGGCCATCAGTCGAGGCAGGTACGAGGGCTTCAGTCGAGGCAGGTACGAGGCCATCAGTCGAGGTACGAGGGCATCAGTCGAGGCAGGTACGAGGCCATCAGTCGAGGCAGGTACGAGGCCATCAGTCGAGGCAGGTACGAGGGCGTCAGTCGAGGCAGGTACGAGGGCTTCAGTCGAGGCAGGTACGAGGGCGTCAGTCGAGGCAGGTACGAGGGCTTCAGTCGAGGCAGGTACGAGGGCATCAGTCGAGGCAGGTACGAGGCCATCAGTCGAGGCAGGTACGAGGCCATCAGTCGAGGCAGGTACGAGGGCGTCAGTCGAGGCAGGTACGAGGGCTTCAGTCGAGGCAGGTACGAGGGCGTCAGTCGAGGCAAGTACGAGGGCATCAGTCGAGGCAGGTACGAGGGCGTCAGTCGAGGCAGGTACGAGGGCGTCAGTCGAGGCAGGTACGAGGCCGTCAGTCGAGGCAGGTACGAGGCCATCAGTCGAGGCAGGTACGAGGGCGTCAGTCGAGGCAGGTACGAGGGCATCAGTCGAGGCAGGTACGAGGGCTTCAGTCGAGGCAGGTACGAGGGCTTCAGTCGAGGCAGGTACGAGGCCATCAGTCGAGGCAGGTACGAGGCCATCAGTCGAGGCAGGTACGAGGCCATCAGTCGAGGCAGGTACGAGGGCGTCAGTCGAGGCAGGTACGAGGGCTTCAGTCAAGGCAGGTACGAGGCCATCAGTCGAGGCAGGTACGAGGCCATCAGTCGAGGCAGGTACGAGGGCTTCAGTCGAGGCAGGTACGAGGGCTTCAGTCGAGGCAGGTACGAGGCCATCAGTCGAGGCAGGTACGAGGCCATCAGTCGAGGCAGGTACGAGGCCATCAGTCGAGGCAGGTACGAGGCCATCAGTCGAGGCAGGTACGAGGCCATCAGTCGAGGCAGGTACGAGGCCATCAGTCGAGGCAGGTACGAGGGCGTCAGTCGAGGCAGGTACGAGGGCTTCAGTCGAGGCAGGTACGAGGCCATCAGTCGAGGCAGGTACGAGGCCATCAGTCGAGGCAGGCGAGGCCATCAGTCGAGGCAGGCACGAGGGCTTCAGTCGAGGCAGGTACGAGGGCTTCAGTCGAGGCAGGTACGAGGCCATCAGTCGAGGCAGGTACGAGGCCATCAGTCGAGGCAGGTACGAGGGCTTCAGTCGAGGCAGGTACGAGGCCTTCAGTCGAGGCAGGTACGAGGGCTTCAGTCGAGGCAGGTACGAGGGCATCAGTCGAGGCAGGTACGAGGGCTTCAGTCGAGGCAGGTACGAGGCCTTCAGTCGAGGCAGGTACGAGGGCTTCAGTCGAGGCAGGTACGAGGGCGTCAGTCGAGGCAGGTACGAGGCCATCAGTCGAGGCAGGTACGAGGCCATCAGTCGAGGCAGGTACGAGGGCTTCAGTCGAGGCAGGTACGAGGGCATCAGTCGAGGCAGGTACGAGGGCGTCAGTCGAGGCAGGTACGAGGGCTTCAGTCGAGGCAGGCTACGACACGGCCATCAGTCGAGGCAGGTACGAGGGCTTCAGTCGAGGCAGGTACGAGGGCATCAGTCGAGGCAGGTACGAGGGCATCAGTCGAGGCAGGTACGAGGGCGTCAGTCGAGGCAGGTACGAGGCCATCAGTCGAGGCAGGTACGAGGGCTTCAGTCGAGGCAGGTACGAGGGCGTCAGTCGAGGCAGGTACGAGGGCGTCAGTCGAGGCAGGTACGAGGCCATCAGTCGAGGCAGGTACGAGGGCTTCAGTCGAGGCAGGTACGAGGGCGTCAGTCGAGGCAGGTACGAGGCCATCAGTCGAGGCAGGCTAACGAGGCCATCAGTCGAGGCAGGCACGAGGGCTTCAGTCGAGGCAGGTACGAGGGCGCGTCAGGTCGAGGCAGGTACGAGGGCGTCAGTCGAGGCAGGTACAAGGGCGGGCGCTCAGTCGAGGCAGGTGTAACGGGGGGCGGAGGCAGGTACAAGGGCGTCAGTCGAGGCAGGTACGAGGCCATCAGTCGAGGCAGGTACAGTAGTAACAACGATATATTGCGATATATTACGATACTGTAGTAACAACGATATATTGCGATATATTACGATACTGTAGTAACAACGATATATTGCGATAATTTTGTAACAACAATATATTGTGATATATAATGATACTGTAGTAACAACGATATATTGTGATATATTGTGATACTGTAGTAGCAACGATATATTGTGATATATAATGATACTGTAGTAACAACGATATATTGCGATATATTACGATACTGTAGTAACAACGATATATTGCGATATATTACGATATATTACGATACTGTAGTAACAACAATATATTGTGATATATTACCATATTATAGTAACAACAATATATTGTGATATATTACGATACTGTAGTAACAACGATATATTGCGATATATTACGATACTGTAGTAACAACGATATATTGCGATAATTTTGTAACAACAATATATTGTGATATATAATGATACTGTAGTAACAGCGATATATTGTGATATATTGTGATACTGTAGTAGCAACGATATATTGTGATATATAATGATACTGTAGTAACAACGATATATTGCGATATATTACGATACTGTAGTAACACCGATATATTGCGATATATTACGATACTGTAGTTACAACAATATATTGTGATATATTACGATACTGTAGTAACAACGATATATTGCGATATATAATGATACTGTAGTAACAACGATATATTGCGATATATTACGATACTGTAGTAACAACGATATATTGGGATATATTACGATACTGTAGTAACAACGATATATTGTGATATATTACGATACTGTAGTAACAACGATATATTGGGATAATTTTGTAACAACAATATATTGTGATATATAATGATACTGTAGTAACAACGATATATTGTGATATATTGTGATACTGTAGTAAAAACGATATATTGTGATATATAATGATACTGTAGTAACAACGATATATTGTGATTTATTACGATACTGTAGTAACAACGATATATTGCGATATAATGCAATATATTATGGTACTGGAGTAACAACAATATATTGCGATATATATCATACTGTAGTAACAACAATATATCGTGATATATTACGATACTGTAGTTACAACAATATATTGTGATATATTACAATACTGTAGTAACAACAATATATTGTGATATATTATGATACTGTAGTAACATCAATATGTTGTGATATATTACGATACTGTAGTAACAACAATATATTGTGATATATTATGATACTGTAGTAACATCAATATATTGTGATATATTACGATACTGTAGTTACAACAATATATTGTGATATATTGTGATACTGTAGTAACAAAAATATATTGTGATATATTACGATACTGTAGTTACAACGATATATTGCGATATATTGCAATATATTATGGTACTAGAGTAACGACAATATATTGCGATATATATCATACTGTAGTAACAACAATATATTGTGATATATTACGATACTGTAGTAACAACGATATATTGCGATATATTACGATACTGTAGTAACAACGATATATTGTGATATATTACGATACTGTAGTAACAACAATATATTGCGATATATTACGATACTGTAGTAACAACAATATATTGTGATATATTACGATACTATAGTAACAACGATACATTGTGATATATTGTGATACTGTAGTTACAACGATATAATGCGATATATTACGATACTGTAGTAACAACGATATATTGTGATATATTACGATACTGTAGTAACAACGATATATTGCAATATATTACGATACTGTAGTAACAACAATATATTGTGATATATTGTGATACTGTAGTTACAACGATATAATGCGATATATTACGATACTGTAGTAACAATGATATATTGTGATATATTACGATACTGTAGTAACAACGATATATAATGATATATTACGGTACTGTAGTAACAACGATATATTGTGATATATTACGATACTGTAGTAACAACAATATATTGTTTCTTTAAAAGAAAAAAACACTTTTTCTGGCTTTTACAACAAAAAACTGAGCAAATACTTCCTTTATTCAAATGTTAAAGTGTTTGTAGGAAAGTACTTCTCAAAATATGTATTCAAGTGTAAACTTATACTAACAATGAAGTGAATTAACATCTCAAACAACCTGGAGCAACACGTAATATATGTTCGATGTTTGATTCAAAGATTTTCATCAGTGATTAAATCCAACTATTGTTTAAATTAGTGATAATAACTTTAATAACACTTTGGTCCTGACGGTGTTTTCATGAACTCTAAAAACATAGATTTCCAACGACGGATGATTTGATGATGTTGGAGTGCGAGCCGTTCATCACTCACTCAGTCAGGGGTCTTCAGACCTCGTCCTCCACTCCTGTCTTCATCCTCCCTTCATGACAAACTGATTCTTAAAATTAATTGATTATATTGTTTGTCTACAGAGCCGTCCTTCCTTTTCACACAAACATAAATGTAAACAATATATTGTTATATATTACGATACTGTAGTAACATCAATATATTGTGATATATTACGATACTGTAGTTACAACAATATATTGTGATATATTGTGATACTGTAGTAACAACGATATATTGGGATAGATTACGATACTGTAGTAACAACGATATATTGCGATATATTACGATACTGTAGTAACAACGATATATTGGGATAGATTACGATACTGTAGTAACAACAATATATTGTGATATATTATGATACTGTAGTAACATCAATATATTGTGATATATTACAATACTGTAGTAACATCAATATATTGTGATATATTACGATACTGTAGTAACAACAATATATTGCGATATATTACTTCTGTAGTAACACAATATATTGTGATATATTATGATACTGTATCAACGACGGATGATTTGATGTTTTTGGGGTTGGCGGCCCTCCTCCCCCCCCCCCTCCTGGTGTCCCCCCCCCCCCCCCCCCCCCCCCCTCTTTCTCCCCCCCCTCCTTTTCTTTTTTTTTTTTTTTTTTTTTTTTTTTTTTTTTTTTTTTTTTTCTTTTTTTTTTTTTTTCTTTTTTTTTTTTTTTTTTTTTTTTTTTTTTTTTTTTTTATACTGTAGTAACAACGATATATTGTGATATATTACGATTACTGTAGTAACAACGATATATTGGGATAGATTACGATACTGTAGTAACAACAATATTGCGATATATTACGATACTGTAAGTAACAACGATATATTGGGATAGATTACGATACTGTAGTAACAACGATATATTGCGATATATTACGATACTGTAGTAACAACGATATATTGCGATATATTACGATACTGTAGTAACAACAATATATTGTGATATATTGTGATACTGTTGTAACAACGATATATTGCGATATATTACGATACTGTAGTAAAATCAATATATTGTGATATATTACGATACTGTAGTAACAACAATATATTGTGATATATTGTGATACTGTAGTAACAACAATATATTGTGATATATTGTGATACTGTAGTTACAACAATATATTGTGATATATTATGATACTGTAGTAACATCGATATATTGTGATATATTACAATACTGTAGTAACATCAATATATTGTGATATATTATGATACTGTATCAACGACGGATGATTTGATGATGTTGGAGTGCGAGCCGTTCATCACTCACTCAGTCAGGGGTCTTCAGACCTCGTCCTCCACTCCTGTCTTCATCCTCCCTTCATGACAAACTGATTCTTAAAATTAATTGATTATATTGTTTGTCTACAGAGCCGTCCTTCCTTTTCACACAAACATAAATGTAAACAATATATTGTTATATATTATGATACTGTAGTAACATCAATATATTGTGATATATTACGATACTGTAGTAACATCAATATATTGTGATATATTATGATACTGTAGTAACAACGATATATTGGGATAGATTACGATACTGTAGTAACAACAATATATTGCGATATATTACGATACTGTAGTAACAACGATATATTGCGATATATTACGATACTGTAGTAACAACGATATATTGCGATATATTATGATACTGTAGTAACATCAATATATTGTGATATATTACGATACTGTAGTTACAACAATATATTGTGATATATTGTGATACTGTTGTTACAACAATATATTGTGATATATTGTGGTACTGTAGTAACATCAATATATTGTGATATATTACAATACTGTAGTAACATCAATATATTGTGATATATTATGATACTGTAGTAACAACGATATATTGCGATATATTACGATACTGTAGTAACATCAATATATTGTGATATATTACGATATATTACGATACTGTAGTAACAACAATATATTGTGATATATTGTGATACTGTAGTTACAACAATATATTGTGATATATTGTGGTACTGTAGTAACATCAATATATTGTGATATATTACAATACTGTAGTAACATCAATATATTGTGATATATTATGATACTGTATCAACGACGGATGATTTGATGATGTTGGAGTGCGAGCCGTTCATCACTCACTCAGTCAGGGGTCTCCAGACCTCGTCCTCCACTCCTGTCTTCATCCTCCCTTCATGACAAACTGATTCTTAAAATTAATTGATTATATTGTTTGTCTACAGAGCCGTCCTTCCTTTTCACACAAACATAAATGTAAAGATTGATTTTCTTTTAAGCGAGCAAACCATTATTTCGCGCCTCATAAATCATCCCGGGTTTTGACAAATCCTTCCTTCAGGACCAGAAACATGAAGACACAGACGCGTTCAGGGAGTTCCTACTTTGTGACTCAGTCCACGCTCACCAGAGGTCCATTACAGCGGTCAGCACTTCGCCGGAACACCTGGGGAGCCCGAGCGGCTCCGGCCCCGAGCCTGGAACTGATTGGAAGCGACTGCGCGAGCGGCGCCGACCGAGTCCAGGTGAACGGGTCAACAGCTGATTTTACACAAAAATAAATGAAATAAAATGCTTGAAAATGATGACTTGTCACACATGTGGCTCCGGGCGCTTTAGAGAAATGCTAAAGTCTACATATATTCTTTCAAAGATACGAGACAATGACAGGAAATACTGGCAAGAATTGAAATAATGCAGTTTTGTCCAAAACTTTACCAGGGAATTATTACTATTTCAGTGGATAAATAATTCTTAGTCACATTTTGTTCTTTTTGCTTTTGCCTGGACTTCTATAGTTTTTTTTAAGATGTATATATATTCAGAAATAAACTGCCTTTAAATCAAGATTATTGCACATTTTACACAAAATACATGATTAATGTACTTGTATTTTATCATGGCGTCATTAGTGGTAACTTTAGGAGGAATTATCTTCAAACAATGCCATGAGTTTACATTAAATCATGGGCAGCAACTGTGTTATTGAAACTAAAAAACAATCGAAATTTTACTGAAATCTGAACATCGTGTTGCCCTGGAAGGTACAAAACTGTGAAAAATATTTAAATTTCAACGAGTGATCGACTCTGGTGTCATTAAACATCAACTAGTATCAACTCTGGTGTCATTAAACATCAACTA
Organism: Callionymus lyra; assembly: GCA_016630915.1. Lineage (NCBI taxonomy): Eukaryota > Metazoa > Chordata > Actinopteri > Syngnathiformes > Callionymidae > Callionymus > Callionymus lyra. The sequence continues at coordinate 2,241,336 of JACEEU010000710.1, forward strand.
GTATCAACTCTGGTGTCATTAAACATCAACTAGTATCAACTCTGGTGTCATTAAACATCAACTAGTGTCAACTCTGGTGTCATTAAACATCTACTAGTATCAACTCTGGTGTCATTAAACATCAACTAGTATCGACTCTGGTTTCATTAAACATCAACTAGTATCAACTCTGGTGTCATTAAACATCAACTAGTATCAACTCTGGTGTCATTAAACATCAACTAGTATCAACTCTGGTGTCATTAAACATCAACTAGTATCAACTCTGGTGTCATTAAACATCAACTAGTATCAACTCTGGTGTCATTAAACATCAACTAGTATCAACTCTGGTGTCATCAAACATCAACTAGTATCAACTCTGGTGTCATTAAACATCAACTAGTATCAACTCTGGTGTCATTAAACATCAACTAGTATCAACTCTGGTGTCATCAAACATCAACTAGTATCAACTCTGGTGTCATCAAACATCAACTAGTATCAACTCTGGTGTCATTAAACATCAACTAGTATCAACTCTGGTGTCATTAAACATCAACTAGTATCAACTCTGGTGTCATTAAACATCAACTAGTATCAACTCTGGTGTCATTAAACATCAACTAGTATCAACTCTGGTGTCATTAAACATCAACTAGTATCAACTCTGGTGTCATTAAACATCAACTAGTATCAACTCTGGTGTCATTAAACATCAACTAGTATCAACTCTGGTGTCATCAAACATCAACTAGTATCAACTCTGGTGTCATTAAACATCAACTAGTATCAACTCTGGTGTCATTAAACATCAACTAGTATCAACTCTGGTGTCATTAAACATCAACTAGTATCAACTCTGGTGTCATCAAACATCAACTAGTATCAACTCTGGTGTCATTAAACATCAACTAGTATCAACTCTGGTGTCATTAAACATCAACTAGTATCAACTCTGGTGTCATTAAACATCAACTAGTATCAACTCTGGTGTCATTAAACATCAACTAGTATCAACTCTGGTGTCATTAAACATCAACTAGTATCAACTCTGGTGTCATTAAACATCAACTAGTATCAACTCTGGTGTCATTAAACATCAACTAGTATCAACTCTGGTGTCATTAAACATCAACTAGTATCAACTCTGGTGTCATCAAACATCAACTAGTATCAACTCTGGTGTCATTAAACATCAACTAGTATCAACTCTGGTGTCATTAAACATCAACTAGTATCAACTCTGGTGTCATCAAACATCAACTAGTATCAACTCTGGTGTCATTAAACATCAACTAGTATCAACTCTGGTGTCATTAAACATCAACTAGTATCAACTCTGGTGTCATTAAACATCAACTAGTATCAACTCTGGTGTCATTAAACATCAACTAGTATCAACTCTGGTGTCATTAAACATCAACTAGTATCAACTCTGGTGTCATTAAACATCAACTAGTATCAACTCTGGTGTCATTAAACATCAACTAGTATCAACTCTGGTGTCATTAAACATCAACTAGTATCAACTCTGGTGTCATTAAACATCAACTAGTATCAACTCTGGTGTCATTAAACATCAACTAGTATCAACTCTGGTGTCATTAAACATCAACTAGTATCAACTCTGGTGTCATTAAACATCAACTAGTATCAACTCTGGTGTCATTAAACATCAACTAGTATCAACTCTGGTGTCATTAATCATCAACTAGTATCAACTCTGGTGTCATTAAACATCAACTAGTATCAACTCTGGTGTCATTAAACATCAACTAGTATCAACTCTGGTGTCATTAAACATCAACTAGTATCAACTCTGGTGTCATTAAACATCAACTAGTATCAACTCTGGTGTCATTAAACATCAACTAGTATCAACTCTGGTGTCATTAAACATCAACTAGTATCAACTCTGGTGTCATTAAACATCAACTAGTATCAACTCTGGTGTCATTAAACATCAACTAGTATCAACTCTGGTGTCATTAAACATCAACTAGTATCAACTCTGGTGTCATTAAACATCAACTAGTATCAACTCTGGTGTCATTAAACATCAACTAGTATCAACTCTGGTGTCATTAAACATCAACTAGTATCAACTCTGGTGTCATTAAACATCAACTAGTATCAACTCTGGTGTCATGTAGTGAATGTTCTTCAAGACGCAGTAACTTCTCATCATGAACATGTTATACACTTATTACTTTATCTGGACGAACGAGATGTTACGAGAGTCCATTATGACATAATAATGGCTTCACTCCTCCTCCAGCTGTAATCACGCTTTGTTTATACAACGAGTCCCTTGGAGGTAGAGATGATTGATGACACGTGGTGACAAACCTCCATGCTTGACCAATCAATTCAACCTTGTGTTATCTCTGGGTTACTTTGACCCTGAGCTCAAACCTAGTTTAAAACCTTGCTTGGAATGAAACAAAAACACAAATTGAAGGGACAATTGTTTTGTCTTTTCGGTCTTTGACGGTGAAAAAGGCCAAAAAGCAAACATCCGCACACAGATCAGTTCATTTTGACCATAAAATTTCTGTAGGACCATCAGAGACTCAAGTGACTCAATTGACCTGCATTACAGTAGATATCAAGCAATAATAAGTAAGATTGTTGATTCTGGAAGTTAATGGGATTATTTTGCACTTTCCTGCATCCTTGAGTGTAATTCTGTTACAAGAACATTTCAGACATAAAACCATGTTTGACCTTCGCTTGACTCTCAAAATGAAGATTGTAGTTGAATTACACCTGACAAGGAAACTAAAATAACTAACTTTTATTTAAAACATACATGTTTATCACAATATCAAAGACTTGACCTGTATTTTCGCTTGTAAGTTTTTACAAACAAACTACAAGTATTCGTTTGAAACCAAATGAATTTGTTTGATCTCAATTGGCCTTCAAATAGAAAGGTATTTACTGGCTTTATGTTCCGCGTGGCTAACTGTCGAAGCGACGCCATTCATCGATGACACTGTGTTGCGTTCAGTGTTCGCTGTCTATCCGCAGGTACGCCACAGTTAACTGTTGTTTTAAATATTGTTTGATAAAAACACATTTATTGTCCTTTAAGTGAACTCTCTGTTGTTATTTAACACGATAAAAACATATTGTAATGTGTATTGTGTCCTTTGTGTGTGTTATTGTGTACTGTATGTTCAGCTAATTGGTGGCTAATTGTGTTAGCTCTTCTGAACTTGCTAACTGCTGTCGATCCGCAGGTACGCCACAGTTAATTGTTGTTTTAAATATTGTTTGATAAAAACACAGTTATTGTCGTTTAAGTAAACTCTCTGTTGTTATTCAACACCGTAAAAACATATTGTATTGTGTACTGTGTCATTTGTGTGTGTTATTGTGTACTGTCTGTTCAGCTAATTGGTGGCTAATTGTGTTAGCTCTGCTGAACTTGCTAACTGCTGTCGATCCGCAGGTACGCCACAGTTAATTGTTGTTTTAAATATTGTTTGATAAAAACACAGTTATTGTCGTTTAAGTGAACTCTCTGTTGTTATTCAACACGATAAAAACATATTGTATTGTGTATTGTGTCATTTTAGTGTGTTATTGTGTACTGTCTGTTTAGCTAATTGGTGGCTAATTGTGTTAGCTCTTCTGAACTTGCTAACTGCTGTCGATCCGCAGGTACGCCACAGTTAATTGTTGTTTTAAATATTATTTGATAAAAACACAGTTATTGTCCTTTAAGTGAACTCTCTGTTGTTATTTAACACGATAAAAACATATTGTATTGTGTACTGTGTCATTTGTGTGTGTTATTGTGTACTGTATGTTCAGCTAATTGGTGGCTAATTGTGTTAGCTCTTCTGAACTTGCTAACTGCTGTCGATCCGCAGGTACGCCACAGTTAAATGTTGTTTTAAATATTGTTTGATAAAAACACAGTTATTGTCGTTTAAGTAAACTCTCTGTTGTTATTCATCACGATAAAACATATTGTATTGTGTATTGTGTCATTTTAGTGTGTTATTGTGTACTGTCTGTTTAGCTAATTGGTGGCTAATTGTGTTAGCTCTTCTGAACTTGCTAACTGCTGTCGATCCGCAGGTACGCCACAGTTAAATGTTGTTTTAAATATTGTTTGATAAAAACACAGTTATTGTCGTTTAAGTGAACTCTCTGTTGTTATTCAACACGATAAAAACATATTGTATTGTGTACTGTGTCATTTGTGTGTGTTATTGTGTACTGTCTGTTCAGCTAATTGGTGGCTAATTGTGTTAGCTCTTCTGAACTTGCTAACTGCTGTCGATCCGCAGGTACACCACAGTTAATTGTTGTTTTAAATATTATTTGATAAAAACACAGTTATTGTCGTTTAAGTGAACTCTCTGTTGTTATTTAACACGATAAAAACATATTGTATTGTGTATTGTGTCATTTTAGTGTGTTATTGTGTACTGTCTGTTTAGCTAATTGGTGGCTAATTGTGTTAGCTCTTCTGAACTTGCTAACTGCTGTCGATCCGCAGGTACGCCACAGTTAATTGTTGTTTTAAATATTATTTGATAAAAACACAGTTATTGTCCTTTAAGTGAACTCTCTGTTGTTATTTAACACGATAAAAACATATTGTATTGTGTACTGTGTCATTTGTGTGTGTTATTGTGTACTGTCTGTTCAGCTAATTGGTGGCTAATTGTGTTAGCTCTTCTGAACTTGCTAACTGCTGTCGATCCGCAGGTACGCCACAGTTAAATGTTGTTTTAAATATTATTTGAAAAACACAGTTATTGTCCTTTAAGTGAACTCTCTGTTGTTATTTAACACGATAAAAACATATTGTATTGTGTACTGTGTCATTTGTGTGTGTTATTGTGTACTGTCTGTTCAGCTAATTGGTGGCTTATTGTGTTAGCTCTTCTGAACTTGCTAACTGCTGTCGATCCGCAGGTACGCCACAGTTAAATGTTGTTTTAAATATTATTTGAAAAACACAGTTATTGTCCTTTAAGTGAACTCTCTGTTGTTATTTAACACGATAAAAACATATTGTATTGTGTACTGTGTCATTTGTGTGTGTTATTTTGTACTGTATGTTCAGCTAATTGGTGGCTAATTGTGTTAGCTCTTCTGAACTTGCTAACTGCTGTCGATCCGCAGGTACGCCACAGTTAAATGTTGTTTTAAATATTGTTTGATAAAAACACAGTTATTGTCGTTTAAGTAAACTCTCTGTTGTTATTCATCACGATAAAACATATTGTATTGTGTATTGTGTCATTTTAGTGTGTTATTGTGTACTGTCTGTTCAGCTAATTGGTGGCTAATTGTGTTAGCTCTTCTGAACTTGCTAACTGCTGTCGATCCGCAGGTACGCCACAGTTAAATGTTGTTTTAAATATTGTTTGATAAAAACACAGTTATTGTCCTTTAAGTGAACTCTCTGTTGTTATTCAACACGATAAAAACATATTGTATTGTGTACTGTGTCATTTGTGTGTGTTATTGTGTACTGTCTGTTCAGCTAATTGGTGGCTAATTGTGTTAGCTCTTCTGAACTTGCTAACTGCTGTCGATCCGCAGGTACACCACAGTTAATTGTTGTTTTAAATATTATTTGATAAAAACACAGTTATTGTCGTTTAAGTGAACTCTCTGTTGTTATTTAACACGATAAAAACATATTGTATTGTGTATTGTGTCATTTTAGTGTGTTATTGTGTACTGTCTGTTCAGCTAATTGGTGGCTAATTGTGTTAGCTCTTCTGAACTTGCTAACTGCTGTCGATCCGCAGGTACGCCACAGTTAAATGTTGTTTTAAATATTATTTGATAAAAACACAGTTATTGTCCTTTAAGTGAACTCTCTGTTGTTATTTAACACGATAAAAACATATTGTATTGTGTACTGTGTCATTTGTGTGTGTTATTGTGTACTGTCTGTTCAGCTAATTGGTGGCTTATTGTGTTAGCTCTTCTGAACTTGCTAACTGCTGTCGATCCGCAGGTACGCCACAGTTAAATGTTGTTTTAAATATTATTTGAAAAACACAGTTATTGTCCTTTAAGTGAACTCTCTGTTGTTATTTAACACGATAAAAACATATTGTATTGTGTACTGTGTCATTTGTGTGTGTTATTTTGTACTGTATGTTCAGCTAATTGGTGGCTAATTGTGTTAGCTCTTCTGAACTTGCTAACTGCTGTCGATCCGCAGGTACGCCACAGTTAAATGTTGTTTTAAATATTGTTTGATAAAAACACAGTTATTGTCGTTTAAGTAAACTCTCTGTTGTTATTCATCACGATAAAACATATTGTATTGTGTATTGTGTCATTTTAGTGTGTTATTGTGTACTGTCTGTTCAGCTAATTGGTGGCTAATTGTGTTAGCTCTTCTGAACTTGCTAACTGCTGTCGATCCGCAGGTACGCCACAGTTAAATGTTGTTTTAAATATTGTTTGATAAAAACACAGTTATTGTCCTTTAAGTGAACTCTCTGTTGTTATTCAACACGATAAAAACATATTGTATTGTGTACTGTGTCATTTGTGTGTGTTATTGTGTACTGTCTGTTCAGCTAATTGGTGGCTAATTGTGTTAGCTCTTCTGAACTTGCTAACTGCTGTCGATCCGCAGGTACACCACAGTTAATTGTTGTTTTAAATATTATTTGATAAAAACACAGTTATTGTCGTTTAAGTGAACTCTCTGTTGTTATTTAACACGATAAAAACATATTGTATTGTGTATTGTGTCATTTTTAGTGTGTTATTGTGTACTGTCTGTTCAGCTAATTGGTGGCTAATTGTGTTAGCTCTTCTGAACTTGCTAACTGCTGTCGATCCGCAGGTACGCCACAGTTAAATGTTGTTTTAAATATTATTTGATAAAAACACAGTTATTGTCCTTTAAGTGAACTCTCTGTTGTTATTTAACACGATAAAAACATATTGTATTGTGTACTGTGTCATTTGTGTGTGTTATTGTGTACTGTCTGTTCAGCTAATTGGTGGCTTATTGTGTTAGCTCTTCTGAACTTGCTAACTGCTGTCGATCCGCAGGTACGCCACAGTTAAATGTTGTTTTAAATATTGTTTGATAAAAACACAGTTATTGTCCTTTAAGGGAACTCTCTGTTGTTATTTAACACGATAAAAACATATTGTATTGTGTCATTTGTGTGTGTTATTTTGTACTGTCTGTTTAGCTAATTGGTGGCTAATTGTGTTAGCTCTGCTGAACTAACTGCATTTATTGCTGTCTTTCTGCAGTTGGCTGATGAAAATAAATGGTTTCGCCGACATCAAAAGATCCAGTTGTCCTGTGGTTATTTCGTGGAGAACACCCCCCTGTCGGCAAGAGTGACAGCTGGAGAGCGAGAGCTACACGTGTAAGTTTCTTCTGCTGCGATGTTGAAGTGAATCAAAAGTTACCCTGAAGAAGGTTTTCATGTCTCGGCGAAACCAACTAAAAAGGTATTTTTCTTACCCTGAGAAACGTGAGGTCTCGACTCCGATCGATGCTGGTGATTTCCAGGTTGCCCATGACGACCTCGCAGTTCTCGTAGTACTTCCTCAGGGTCCGGTACTGCTGCTCCAGGTCCGACAGCGTGCTGAGCTTGTTCTCGGTGCCGGAACATACTGGAACGAAGCAACAGAAAAATCCTGGTGTCAGGACAGAAATACGGCGACGTAGAAAACACTTTATCTGTAGGTCCAGGAGGACGTGAAGAATCACTGTGTTCCACCCGCGGGCGATCAGAGGTGAATTAACTGCCATTTAGCAACAGCTCCTTCTCCGGCAAGTTATCAAACCGGCACACACCGGTACACACACCGATAACACACCGGCACACACCGGCACACACACCGGCACTCACCGACACACACAGGCACACACCGACACACACACCGGCACACACCGGGACACACACCGGCACACACACCGGCACACACACCGGCACACACCGGCACTCACCGGCACACACACCGATAACACACTGGCACACACCGGCACACACCGACACACACACCGGCACACACACCGATAACACACTGGCACACACCGGCACACACCGACACACACACCGGCACTCACCGGCACACACACCGGCACACACCGGCACACACACCGGCACACACCGACACACACACTGGCACACACCGACACACTCACCGGCACACACACCGACACACTCACCGGCACACACACCGGGACACATCGCAAATATTTTTTTGTTTTGATCGATGCAGTGCTATTGAATATATCGCTACAGTATTGGGGACAAAAAACTATGGACATATAATTATATATATCATTATATTTTTTATATTTTTTATTTATTATTTATATGAATTATTCACAAAATCAAATTTTTAATTTTAGTGAAATATAAACCATAAAATAACTATAAATAAAAATATTTTTTAGTTTTTATTCGATACAGGGCTATAGAATATCGCTACAATATCAGGGAAAATAAATATCAATAAATCATTATATATCATTATATTATTTATATTTTTGATTTATTTACTATTTTTACAAACAGTCAGTGTCTAATGTTTCCAGAGCCTCAGCACCAGTGGGATCCAACAGGATGTACCAGGATGTGTAGCTTGAACAGCGCTGACGCCACAAACCTGCAACAATCTGCTCCTCCTTCTCCTCGTGTTCAAACCTGCTTCATTTATTCCTCGCAAAAAACTCCACGATTGCAATTTGTCTTTACGGCTGCGTTATTACACCTCCTACGAAAACCACGGCGTGGCCGCGAGGCAACGAATGCTTCACGGACAAATGGGAGCGTGTTGGCGGCGCCGCGGCGCTCGTATCAGATAAGTGGATATCAAAGTGACCCGGACGAGGCCCGGCGCGAGCGGCCGGTGATTAGCTCGGGCCGAACATAATGTGCTGCTCAGGAATGATCTACGGCAGACTGGGGTGTTTTCAATAACAGCGGGAGAAGCGAGGTGAGGCTAGGAGGTCATAAAGCGTGGATAGGTATAATAAACTGTTATTGCACCCTCGGGGCAGGGCAGCGGGATCAACGCGTCGACGCTCCACTCATTTGCTTCTTCAGGCTTCGCTTCCCTTCAAGAGTAAACTGTGAAATATCGGCCATGAAAACGGTGATGACTCTTGAAGAGAGTTCTCTGCTGGAGTTCAATGTCAGGACGGTTGGAAAAGTTTGGTTTAAATATTGATCAAGATGATGATTAACTTGAATATACCGTGAGTTTTGAGTTGAATGGACGTAAATAAGTTTTATCAGTGCCATCGGAATATTGAATTATTTTACTATTGAAATGCTGTTTTTTAATTAATAAGAATATATATATATATATATATATATATTTTTATAATCAATGTGATTTTTGTCCATCATGGATGATGACAGTCATCCTCTGAACACTGTCATCAGTGAGCAGAGAAGCAGATGAAGCACGAATGCTCCTACCCAGGTGCAACACTAATAGACTCAGGGACTCATTCATCCCTCGGGCTATTAAATTGTACAATTCTGAGTTCGGGGGCAGGAGTGGAGTGAAAGTATCTGGATGTTCTATGTTAGTCTTTGTATCCTTTGTCTTTGTTGTTTTTCTTTGATCTATGTTCTTTATCTTTATCTTTAGACTTAGATTGTGTCATCTTGTTCTTCCTCTTTATGTTCTTCTTCTTATTTTATTTTTTATTTATTATTTTTTATTGTTTTATGAAAAATTGCTGGCTATTGGTAAAAAACAATTTCCCGAAAGAGACCTCCTGAGGGATCAATAAAGTTTTACCTTACCTTACCTTACCTTAAGTTTTATCAGCGCCATCGGAATATTGAATTGTTTAAGTATTGAAATGTTGTTTTTTAATAAATAAGAATATATATATATATATAGTTATAATCAATGTGATTTAATAATGTCAAAGTGTTTGGATCAGTAATTGTCACAAAAGATTTTAAATAAAGAAATACTGTCTCTATGTTGACAAGTTAGGTTTTACATAAAAGCTTGAGCCTAAAAATAATATATAATAAAATGATAATATAATAATAAGAAGAAGAATCTTGAGTTGGATCTTTTCGTGGACGTCAGACCAACATCATCCACGGTTAGTCTTTAATTTGAATTTGAATAGAGCAATAATTGTTCTTATTATTAATTAAAAAACAGCATTTCAATATATATATATATATATTATATATATTTATATATATATATATATATAAAATAAAAGTTGATTTCGTTTTGTATTAAATAATTGAAATCAATAGTTTGTATATTGAAAGGTTGAACTTATTTATATTAAGTAAATAATAGAAAAAAAAGTAATATTTTTTAAATAAATGTATGTATTTTACACAAAGAGTTTGATTTAAATTTTAATTAAAAAAAAATCATTTTCTTAAGTCCATATTTTTTCAATTTGTACAACTAGTAGTTTTAAATTTAATAGTTTAATGAAATTATTGTCTGGTGTCCGTTTTTATATTCAATTTAAGAGCCTACTTATTCAAAATTGATATTTCTTTAGAATTATTTAAATAACTACTTATTCGAAATTAATATTTCTTTAGAATTATTTAAATAACTACTTATTCAAAATGATTCTTATTTTAGAATTATTTAAATAACTACTTATTCAAAATGATTCTTATTTTAGAATTATTTAAATAACTACTTATTCAAAATGATTCTTATTTTAGAATTATTTAAATAACTACTTATTCAAAATGATTCTTATTTTAGAATTATTTAAATAACTACTTATTCAAAATGATTCTTTTTTAGAATTATTTAAATAACTACTTATTCAAAATGATTATTATTTTAGAATTATTTAAATAAGAATATGAAACTCTACGTATAAATATAATTCATTTATTTTGAAAAACGTTCGATTTTTTTATTTAAGAAAAGAAACAAAAACAAAAAATAACGAATAATTATTTTCAAAACTTTCAATATACAAATTATTTAATTAAATAAATGAAAAATGAATCCAATAGTTAACATATATCAATAATTCTTAAGACACTGATAAAGTCTTTCTAAATATCAACATAGTAGTTTCAACTGTACATGTTTCAAAGCGGCTCTAAATCTCCGCGGCGTGTATAAAAAAAAGGCACAAAAAGGTGTGATTTCTAATGAAACACCAGAAGTGTGTTTATCCATTCATGGTTCCGAAGGAGCTCCTGGCTGCCAAGTGAACCGAGACGGAACCATCTGGACCGTGTGGCACGAGCCTCAAGTGTTGCAGGTAAAGTGTGAAGCCTGGAGATGCTACTAGATGCAGACGTGCACACGTTTGCGTGGGCGATCCGTGCACGTGAGATCATGGAACCCTTTTCTATACCGTCAGTTACACTGTTTAACAAACTCACCGTTTTTAAAAATACACTCATTTATTCAGTACTTTCTGGTGAAGACACGAGTCTGATTGATGAATATTTAAAATCAATGTGATTTAAAATGTCAGAAACTGTCAAAAAAGATTGTAAATAAAGAAATGTTCTCTTTATATTGATAGTATATATATAACATATAATAAAATGATAATATAATAATAAGAATAATCTTGAGTTCGATCTTTTCATGGACGTCAGACCAACATCATCCACGGTTGGTCTTTAATTTGAATTTAAATAGAGCAATAATCTCAATTGTTTACAAAATTCAGGTGAATTCAGATCAAAGATCATCTCCTGGAACAGAGAACCTACTTTGTTGCGTTAAGATGCTTAAGAGCTGCAAACAATACTAGTATCAATACTATTACTAGCATCAATACTATTACTAGCATCAATACTATTGTTGGCTTAAACTAGAAACTTTATCTGACAAAAACTGTGACGATCAAACCGATAGTTTTCTTACGCAGGATTCAAGTTATAGCTTTGATCATTTTAAAAATACCCAAAAAAATGTTGCGGAAAAAGTTTGAGTGATTTTGCTTTGAATTTAAATGTAAAAAATAAGTAAAGGACATGGAGGAGATAAATGCTCTAAAAGCTCTTAATTTCATGACACATGATGTTTATAAATACATGATGAAATAAATGTTGAAATAAGGAATTGCAAGAATAATTAAATGTACTAATAAATAGAGGTTACTAAATAATATAAATAACTATAAATACCCAGAAATAGTTTGTGGAAAACAATGAAATCAGAAGACACTTTTTTTTTTTAATTCATTCACTCATTAAACTAGTTATGTATTTATATATTTAATTATTTCCTACAAGTGCAAGATAAACGTGATGTTTGTAGTTGATATTTGACATGTTCATATTTATATACTTGAGTACATTTCTGTGTATTTCGTAGCATAGGAGGAAATATTTGCTATTACAATGATATTTTGACGTTAAATGTCTTGTTAAATGTGTGTAATCAAGTGTGTTGTTAAATTATGGGTGTGTATCGAAAATAACTATTTGATGATAAGAA
>JACEEU010000710.1:2256261-2298761 GCA_016630915.1 Callionymus lyra
TCCTGCCTTTTACCCTGAGTAGCTGGGACAGATTATAGCTACCCCCCATGATTCTGATGAGATTATTAATGGTTGAAAGTGAAGTGAAAGGTTTCAAAGTGAAAAAAAACACAACAATTTTCCTTTGATAAATATTTTGATAGATATATTATAAATTAATATTTTTTGTTTTTCAAATTAAAACTTAATTGATGCGTCGAATGATTGACAGAAAGTTGGATCAAGTAACTCTGAACTCTATTAATAATGTCTGGTGACACTTCTATACCAAAAGGCTAGAAATTAAAAAATAAACATTATTATGAAATCTTTTGAAAGTTTATCTTGTAATTATTGGACTTAAAACTCTATATAAAAAAAAAATCAATAAATAAAAAAACATTCATATGAAAATATTAAAACTTTCCAAATTAAATGATTAAAAATGGATCAAATGCTTATATTTAAGATAAAAATTAGATTTTTCAACAATTAATTTCAATAATATATATATATTAAAAGGTTAAATGTTGGTATAATAATGACACCTGACAATACAGAAAAAGTACTGAGAGAACTTTCAGCAGAGAATAAAAAACGAAAAAATTAAATAAATAAATATATTTTTCATTCAAATGTAAAACAACAAACAAATTTTTTTTTTTCAAATGAATGAAATAATTGAATTGTGAAAAAATTAATAATTCAATGCTTAAAAAAATATACATTTAATTAAAAAACGGGATAAAGGATATGTTTTTAGAAAATGTATTTTTTAATTATTGAAATTCAAACTCTATATGAAAAGAAGTTATTGAATAAAATGTTCATATCAATTATTTTATTAAAAATAAAAGCTTAAAAAAGAGTCAACATATGATGTCACTACTCTAGAGTCACTGATGTTCTTCCCTTCGAACATTCAGTTCTGAACTCATCGACCACATGTCGCTGAACGTGAAGCTCTGCTTGGAAACAAAGGTTCTGAGCTAGAAAAAGAACAAACAACATGAAAGAGAGAACAAACATAGAGACTGAAAAGAAAGAAGAACGATATAAAAAGCGACAGATCTGTTTGCAACAGGTGGTAAAAGTATCGCCACGGAGTCGAGATGTTAAAAAAATGTACAAACTTTGTTCTTCATCAGTTCAGACACTCGAGGTGTGTTTGATGTTCGCGGTACGACGGTCAAGACTCCAGTGTTTCTGTCACTTAAGAGTTTTTAAATGATTCCACTGGTTCACTTCCAGCGATGATGACGGTTCACCCGATTCGCCTTCTGTCATATCTGGGCGCATATCCTCATATTATCATGCATTCATATGGGCCAGTAGGGCCCTATTCTACCTACTATATTGTCTCGAGCGGGTTTCAATCCCGCGTCCCTGGGGGCAAAAAAAAAAAAAAACCATGGCCGATTTGCTATCCACTGAGTTAAACCCTAATCCTAACACCAACTCTAACCCTAAGGTCTTTAAAAACCCTAACCCTAACCCTAACTTTAAACCTAACCCTAACCTAACCCTAACCCTAACCCTAAACCTAACCCTAACATTTTATTTATTCCGTTTAAAGACAGATAACTTTATCTTTCTTGGACGCAAACCTGAAAGATACGGAAAAACACGAAAGGATACGGAAGTACCGGGTTAGGGTTAGGAAGGATTAGGTTATGTCAGGGTTAGGCCAAGAAAGATAAAGTTATCTGTCTTTAAAAAATAAATAAAATGTTAGGGTAGGTTTAGGGAGGTTAGGGTTAGGTTAGGGTTAGAGTTAGGGTTAGGGTTAGGGTTAGGGTTAGGGTTAAAGACCCTAGGTTTAGGGTTAAAGGCCCTAGGGTTAGGGTTAGTGTCAGGGTTGGGGTTTGCGTCCAAGAAAGATAAAGTTATCTGTCTTTAAACGGAATAAATAAAATGTTAGGGTTAGGTTTAGGGTTAGGGTTAGGGTTAGGGTTAGGGTTAGGGTTAGGGTTAGGGTTAGGGTTAGGGTTAGGGTTAGGGTTAGAGTTAAAGACCCTAGGGTTAGGGTTAAAGACCCTAGGGTTAGGGAGTGTCAGTGGTTCGCGTCCAAGAAAGATAAATTATCTGTCTTAAAGAATAATAAAATGTTAGGGTTAGGTTTAGGGTTAAGGTTAGGGTTAGGGTTAGGGTTAGGGTTAAAGACCCTAGGGTTAGGGTTAGTGTCAGGGTTAGGGTTTAGCTCAGTGAATAGCGCATCGGCCATGGTTTTTGGTTGTGGTTTTGCCCCCAGGGATGCAAGATCGCAACCCGCTCGAGACAATACAGTATATAACATTAGGTCAACCAAATGAATAGCTGATAACAGCCTATTCTACATGCTAGTAGGTAGAATAGGGCCCTACTGGCCCATATGAATGGGATGATAATATGAGGATATGCGCCCATTCAATGGTATGACAGAAATCAAATCGGGTGCACGATCTGAAGGCTTCAGTGAAAGTTGTTGTGTTTCTGATGAATCTGCTGTGGATGCAAACGACTGCTGCTCCTGCACTCACGGGCAACGTTTATTATTTTGGAGGCGCTGGAAACAGCCCGAGGCCAGATGGACACTTTCATGTGCTGGAGTTTTATTATTCTGCTCAAGAGCTTCACGGGTTTCATTCTTTTCCATTCTTTGAATCCACGATCTTCGTCTCGTGTCTTCATGGAAGAGTTTAGATGGAAAAATGTCGTGTGGATGTCATCACAATATCGAACGCTTGAAAGTCTGTGTTTGTTTTAATGAAATGTTGTTTCTTTTCAGCATAACATTTGTAAATCGAAAAATCAATATTATCTTTCATACAGAAGGTTTGATAT
This sequence comes from Callionymus lyra, assembly GCA_016630915.1. Lineage (NCBI taxonomy): Eukaryota > Metazoa > Chordata > Actinopteri > Syngnathiformes > Callionymidae > Callionymus > Callionymus lyra. The sequence goes on from JACEEU010000710.1 coordinate 2,259,064, forward strand.
TACAATGCCAATTAGAGATTACATTGAATTCCGTCTTGAAGTGCGATATTAATACGATATTTTTTTCTTTCACCTAAAAATTTAGCTGCGTGTACTGTAGTGTAGGTCCGGGGGTTAAATAAGGAAATGATACAATATTTCCCTTTCGTTTATTTCAACACTTCTGTGTCGACATGATGGTAGAAAAATATCACTTATAACGCTCAGTCTCGCGGGACTTGCATCGGTTTCCCGCCAAACTGAGCGACATCAGAGAGGAGTTTCCGGCGCGTCGTGATATCACCAAATCAATAATAAATCCTTGTACACGCACACATAACACTATATAAATGATGCTAACAACTTAGCTTGTTAGCATACGGTGAAGACGCACACATAACACTTTATAAATGATGCTAACAACTTAGCTCGTTAGCATACGGTGAAGACGCACACATAACACTTTATAAATGACGCTAACAACTTAGCTCGTTAGCATACGGTGAAGACGGACAGGTTTGTTTGGAAGTTCACGATCTTCTAAGAAAACAACTGAGACGAGATGAAAAGTTCTTACAATATGTTACTTTAACAAAGGAGGTTGAAAGAGACGAGTGACTGGATCACTAGTGTTTGACTAGATCATAAGTTAGTATTACTTCACTGGATCACTAGTGTTTGACTAGATCATAAGTTAGTATTACTTCACTGGATCACTAGTGTTTGACTAGATCATAAGTTAGTATTACTTCACTGGATCACTAGTGTTTGACTAGATCATAAGTTAGTATTACTTCACTGGATCACTAGTGTTTGACTAGATCAGAAGTTAGTATTACTTCACTGGATCACTAGTGTTTGACTAGATCATAAGTTAGTATTACTTCACTGGATCACTAGTGTTTGACTAGATCATAAGTTAGTATTACTTCACTGGATCACTAGTGTTTGACTAGATCATAAGTTAGTATTACTTCACTGGATCACTAGTGTTTGACTAGATCATAAGTTAGTATTACTTCACTGGATCACTAGTGTTTGACTAGATCATAAGTTAGTATTACTTCACTGGATATACTGAGCCACGACGCGTCGCCATAGCAACCGAGCCTAACAAGCTGCACAGTTCACAGACAGACGGAGACGTAAACAACAACGAGACATAGAAGTACAAATTGACAACTTTACAGAACGTGACACTGATTGATCGAAGTGAGCATTTAAGAAATACTTGATTTATACAATAAAACATTATAAATGATCAAATGTTTTCGATGAATATCGCACATGACAATATCTAGATATCAATATTTTTTCGATATATATATTGTGCAGCCCTAATCCCAATAATTTAAAAATAAATGCTCTGAATTCAATATTGTTTTTAGATCAACAACTTTTAAATTAAGTGTAAAAATGTCCCAGTGACACCAGACTAGACCAACAGAGCACAGAGCTACTGGATCGATCAATCACGCGATCACGAGACGACGTAGAAACACACGATCTAGTAGCTCGGAGCTCTATTGGTCTTGTCTGATGACCCTTATATATTTTTTATTGAATTTAAAAGACTATTAATTAAAAAATATTGAATTTGGACATTTTATTCTTAAATTATTTGAATTAAAATATAAAACTCTATGTGAAAAAAACATGACTTCTGAAGATATACGTATTTTTTAAATTCTATTATTAAAAAAAAGAAAACTATTTAAATCATTTAATATACAAATTATTTAGAAAATAAATTAAATCAAAGCTTAAAAAATGAACTTTTCAATTTAAAAAAAGGTTTCAATGGAACTGATATATATATCAATATTGTGTTTTCCATTCAGTCTCTTCAGCTCCTGTGGTCTGTGGTTCAAGTCTAATTATAACCTTTGGTCGCCTCCTGACACCTTCAATTAGACACAAGCAAGGGTTAATTCTCTCGCTCCTCTTTCACTTCTTCCTCCGTTTATCACTTCACTACCTCGCGCTCACAGCCATGTAAGGTCAGGTCTCGGCGGGAGTCGAGGAAGAAGATCAATGCTCGCCCTCATCAGCCGGAGGAGGATCCCAGCTCATGATGGAAGAGATGTTGTCGCACCTGATCTCACTCACCTGAGGCCCCGTGATCACCTTATCGACCGAGGCCTCGTCGGATCGATTGATCACGTCTGACTCAAGCGGGAATCAGCGCTAATTCAATGGGTTTTACCTTCCGCTGGTGAAAAATACTACTGATTAAAGACTTGAGCAGAAGAGCGAACTCTCAAACTCCCTTAAAGCTTCTGATTTAACAAGAATTCATGTTTTAATTTGAAGGAAGATTTTAAACATGCAACAGTCGAAGCAGAGCCGGGGCGAGGAGGAGAGTGCGGGGAGGGCGGAATGTAGGATAGGACGAGTCAGAGTAGAGGATGTTCAGGCCCTCGTTGCGTTGGACTGATCAAGTGCATGTGTAGATATAACAGACAGGAAGTAGAACAAAATAAATCCCTTGGCAACCTTTTAAAATCAAATGAAATTTCAGGTGCTCGTCGTTTGATTTTTGTCTCCACAAATATCACGGTGTTACTCTTTATCCTCAGCAACGTATGGACGTTTCCTCCGTCACACCTAGCATCGACTCTCTCAAGAGCTGTCCTGAGCCCCCTCCTGTTCACCCTGCCAACATACCACTGGTTCACCAGAAATGATGCTGTTGCGTTTATTTCCTGCTCGACCTCAGTCGCTCATTTTGTTTGTTCCTAGTGATGGAATGACAATAAAAATCAGTGAATTTAACTTCTATGTGAGGATAAGAGTTGATTCTCAGGGTGTGATGCGTTCGAGCCACCAGATGACAGAGTCGAATAGAGACAAGTTAGACGTCAGTCTAAGCACCACTCGACTCGACTCTACTCGACAGGGTTTGTGTTGCGTTTCCACCACGACGGTACATCAAAGTAGAAACTATTTATATAAGTACTCGGCTCTGGTGCCAAGAGAGTCGAACCAAAAGGGTGACGTCGACCAAATGCCGGTCACTGATTGGTCAGAGGCTGAAAAGTCATCATCATGACTAACGTAAGAAACAAAAGAAGCATTTTTTTTAAAACTACCAAAGAAGTACGATATGTCCGAACATTAGGTCTGTCCGTGGTCGCTCAATGTTTTTATGAGGCCTCATGATACTGATGATGTATCACGATACAGTGTCTTCATTTAGATAAACCACCAGATGTCACTCTCTGTGCTTTATAATCTTTGGCTCTGATCTACGAACTCAATGAAACCTGGTCTCAAATCACAAACTTTGAGTACTCAGCCAAAAGACACTGTAACTAATCCTCCACAGCTAGTATACCAGGCCTCAAACCCAAACTATTGTGCATCCAAGTTTTAGCAACGCCATGTTATGATGGCTCCGCCCACTACGAGTAGCTAGCAGGAGCTGTAGTGAAAACTACCCCCTGCAGAGTTTGGTTTAAGACCTATGATGGTCGCTGTGAAAGATAAGCTGGTACAGAAGAGAGGTAGAAGTTTGGAGGAGGTTTGGCAAGGGGTGTGAATTGCTCTCCCCAAAAATGTTCATTCATTCATCAACGTTATGTTATTCCTTCTCATAGGTCGCAGGGGGGCTTGAGTCTATCCCAGTTTCTTTTAGTTGAGAGGAAGGGGACACCCTGGACAGGAAGCCAGTCCGTCTCAGGACAAACAAAGACACACACTAGTATCTATGGACAATTTCCATCTTAACTTAAACTTAGACTGCACTTTTTTTATCCCTTTTAAAAACACCCCTCAGGGAAATTTCTGAATCAACCTCTGTATGTTTTTGGACTGTGGGAGGAAACCGGAGTGTGTGGAGTAAACCCACACAACACGGGGAGAACATACTAACTACACACTTTGTGCCAGTGAAATACATTTAAAGTATATTTTTGTTATCAGTCTAAACTAAGCTCTGGTACTGTAGTCACACTTGAAACTAAAAGAACATGAAGTTAAATGAGTTCTTTTGTTGGAACATCAGACGTTGAACGGATGAAACTAATGTTTACTCTGATCGTGTGTTTCCGTCTCTGACTCACCAGTTCTGATGTTACGTCGTTTTGAATTCATGAAACTGACTCATTGTTATCGAAAACCGGTGAAGAAGTGGCACTAACAGGAGTTACAGACGACGTGAACAGATCGCACGGACAGAGAGAAGCCGAGCGACGGGATGATGATGAGCAAACATGATTGTTTCTGTGAATCTGTCTGTCGGGCGCCGCCGACAAAACGCTCGGCAGGAAGTTCCCGACACACTCTGACGCAAGACAAAAGGCAGGTTGAGGAATAAACCGGTGAGTAGCACGTACAAGTTATGCTTCCTGACACTTAATTTGATTTTAATGAACAACAAGTCACAAAGAATGAAGCTCAAAAAGCCCATTTCCATCTGCGTCCATCTGCGGCGCCGCTAATGAAGTGCCTGGTGCACCTGAGCTGAGGAGACGCTCTCGCTCGTCCACGCAATTAACACTGCAGCTCCGATGTGACGCCTTTGATGCTCGTGTCGTAATGGAGCCTCACGAGACGTAAGTAGCTTCGATTGTCTTGTCTCTGTCTCGCAAGCACAGTGGCACACGGCAGGAAGGTTGACGGTTCACTTCCTGTGTGGAGTAAATATGTTCTCCCTTGTGTTGCGTGGGTTTACTCCGGGCACTCCGGTTTCCTCCCACAGTCCAAAAACATACAGAGGTTGATTGAGAACTTGAGGGAAATTGTCCATAAGTAAGTAAGTAAGTAAGTAATATTTATTTATATAGGGCTTTTCCAGACCAGGGTCACAAAGCGCTTAAACAATCAAAACAATATTCAAAAAAGTATATACTTTAAAGATCAAGATAATACTGAGAACAACACAGGAGTTCCAGAAAATCAAGGAAAAGCCTGAACAAATAGAAACGTCTTAAGATGTTTCTTAAAGGAGTCAGTAGATCATCAAGAGCAAAGAGAGAGAAGATCGTTCCAAAGCTTAGGAGCAACAGCCTGAAAAGATTTCTCTCCTCTGGTCCTGAGCCGTGTGCGTGGAACCATAAGTAGATTCTGATCCACAGACCTCAGAGCCCGAGCTGGGGTGTAAGGCTGGATCAGATCAGTGATGGAAGGAGGAGCCTGACCATGAATGGATCTGAAAGTAAGAACCAGAATTTTAAAGTTGATCCTGAAAGAAACTGGAAGCCAGTGAAGAGTTTTAAGGATCGGAGAAATGTGAGTTCTTCTACTAGAGCGGGTCAGAATTGGATAGACTCTAACCCCGCCCCCCGCCACCCCCATAAGGGATTAAACGATAGAAAATGAATTAATGTCTATGTCTATTCTTCTGTTCTATGTTAATCTTTGTATCCTTATCTTTGTTACTTTTCTTTGATTTATGTTCTTTATCTTTAGACTTAGATTGTATCATCTTGTTCTTTCTCTTTATTTTTTGTCTAATTGGAAAAAAACAATTTCAATCAATAAAGTTCTGCTTCCCTACCTATAAGTTTCCTCTGAGTCAGTTCAGTAAAGTAATCATGTGTTCATCAGAAACCAGAGTTTGATAATATTCCATCCAAGATGGACGTTACAGACGAGTACGGAGGTATTTGGATGTTTTTAAGTGTCTTTTTGGACGAAGATGAAGACGAAGACAACTGAGCTCCAGTCGCTACAATAAAATGAACAAACATTTTTGTCTATAACTGTAAAAAGAACACATTACTCTGGGAATAATCCAACATTAGTCGATGTCATGTCTTGATATTTGTATGCCATTTGGTCTCACTTCCTGGTTTTATTTTGAAAGTCCTGATCCCTGTGTGTTTGTCAACTTCCTCTTGTGCTCCTGACCTGATTCGTGTCAGTTGTGTCTTTGTCTCACCTTAACTCTGTCTTGATAGGTGTTTTTAAAAAAAAAAAAAAAGCCTCCTCTTGTCTGTCATAGCATCAGCTTTCACTGGTGTGTGTTTTGCTAAGTTTTTGTGTCTTTTCAGTTCAGTCGGCCGATGTTTTTGTGCCTTTTTTATCAGTTCATTCTGCTGCTCTTTTTGTTATTGTCCTTTTCATAATAAAGTAGTTCATTCATTAATCCTGGTTCCTGCCTCTGCACCTGTGTTTTCCTGCCCCGGTCCTGACCGTTGACACGAGGGTGAATAGAAAAGGAAGTTTTGGGTTAACTATCACTTAAAGAAAGAAAAAAAACAAACAATTTTTATATGGAACCTAAAATATTGAATAACTAAAGCATTAAATGTTTTAGAAAACATTTCAATAATACAAAAAATCACACTAAAAATGCTTAAATTCAACAGTTAAATTTTCTGAAGTCACTGCTTTACTTCCACATGAATGCACTGGTGCAGCAGCTCTGTCAACCAGCAGAGACTCGGAGTAGCGTGTCAGGACGAGCGTGGTACGACCCTGACACGAAGACGCGGAGTTGGTTTGGACCGGCGGGCCTGGGTTCTGTGATCGTGGGACGACCCCGGGGTCGACGCTGTCACGTCGTCTTCCATTTAGAAAGAAACCCCCCTCGAGGGGAAACACTTGTTCTTGTGTCGGCAGTCACGCCACGGCACCCCCGATCTGGTCGCCGTGGACGACGAGAGATGAATGTGTGTTCGGAGCCGTGTTTGACTGCGACACGTCGGCGCTCGCTTCCTGTTCCCCCGGAGCAGTGATGCATGATGGGTCCTTTCTTGAGATGAAAGATTCATGAAAGCCAGCGTTGGAAAACGGACGCGTGTCGCCGAAGCCACTTGGTGTTTGTGAGGCTTGAGCGTCGACCTTCCTGCCCGGACGATGTCGGGATGGATGGCGGAGTAATTAGGGACGGCAAGGTCGTTTGGAGAGAGGCAGGGATGGAAGGAAGAGAGACTGTAATGAAGTCAATGGTGCGAGATAATGCGCCATCGCCTGGTCCTGACAGCAACACACTACTCTGCTGCAGAACCTTTGAGCATTAGAATAACAAGAGCCTGCACTGAAAATAATGAAATAGAAGCCAGTTTTTTTATGTTTATTTAAGTAAAAAGTGTCATATCAGGCAGCGGTAGTTGAGCCAAAATTCAAACTAATTATCTACTCAACCTGACGCGATGAGGGGTCGGGATTAAACAGTTTTTTTGTAGTTACAGGAAGAAAAGACTCGATAGCTTCCAATGATCTGTGTTAAAGATTCATTTTGACAGATTTACACTTTTTCGTTTTACACTACATTCAGTTTCGTACTGAACTTAAAAGATTTATTAAAGCAAACGAATATGATAAATAACGATCTTTTTTTCATCATCATTTTGATGGATCACCTTGAGTTAAATCCATTAAAGCACCAGAATTTGGATGAATTTCATTTATTATTTTACTGAAGGTCAGAATTAAATCTGTGCCGCAAACATATTTATATTTTAATTTATTTAATGTTAATATGAACTGACACAAGATGGTTATTTTCTATTTTATTAAAGGAAAGTTATCTGTGTTGTAAATATATTTGTGTATATGTTTCTAAGTGTTATTGAGAGAGAAATCATGATGTGAAGCTTCACTAGTTGCTTGTTGAGGTGGAAAAGAGACAAAATGTTCTTTTTTTTTTCAGCCATGAACCTCAACTTGAGTTCACAGAAAACATTATAAAAGCAGAATCCAGTTTTATAAAATATCAATATTGCGACAGTGGAACATACGATATGCATCAAAAACATGTGATAATTTATAAAAAAAAATGTATTGTATACTTGTAAATGTGTAATATATGTATGTATTGTATAAATCAACATTTCTTAAATCCGTACTTCGACCAATCAGTGTCACGTTCAGTAAAGTTGTCAATTTGTACTTCTATGTCTCGTTGTTGTTTACGTCTCCGTCTGTCTGTGAACTGTACAGCTTGTTAGGCTCGGTTGCTATGACGATATGTCTTAGCTCAGTATATCCAGTGAAGTAATACTAACTTCTGATCTAGTCAAACACTAGTGATCCAGTGAAGGAATACTAACTTCTGATCTAGTCAAACACTAGTGATCCAGTGAAGTAATACTAACTTATGATCTAGTCAAACACTAGTGATCCAGTGAAGTAATCCTAACTTATGATCTTGTCAAACACTAGTGATCCAGTGAAGTAATACTAACTTATGATCTAGTCAAACACTAGTGATCCAGTGAAGTAATACTAACTTATGATCTAGTCAAACACTAGTGATCCAGTGAAGTAATACTAACTTATGATCTAGTCAAACACTAGTGATCCAGTGAAGTAATACTAACTATGATCTAGTCAAACACTAGTGATCCAGTGAAGTAATACTAACTTATGATCTAGTCAAACACTAGTGATCCAGTGAAGTAATACTAACTTCTGATCTAGTCAAACACTAGTGATCCAGTGAAGTAATACTAACTTATGATCTAGTCAAACACTAGTGATCCAGTGAAGTAATATAACTTATGATCTAGTCAAAATATTAGTACATGATCTAGTCAAACACTAGTGATCCAGTGAAGTAATACTAACTTATGATCTAGTCAAACACTAGTGATCCAGTGAAGTAATACTAACTTATGATCTAGTCAAACACTAGTGATCCAGTGAAGTAATACTAACTTATGATCTAGTCAAACACTAGTGATCCAGTGAAGTAATACTAACTTATGATCTAGTCAAACACTAGTGATCCAGTGAAGTAATACTAACTTATGATCTAGTCAAACACTAGTGATCCAGTGAAGTAATACTAACTTATGATCTAGTCAAACACTAGTGATCCAGTGAAGTAATACTAACTTATGATCTAGTCAAACACTAGTGATCCAGTGAAGTAATACTAACTTATGATCTAGTCAAACACTAGTGATCCAGTGAAGTAATACTAACTTATGATCTAGTCAAACACTAGTGATCCAGTGAAGTAATACTAACTTATGATCTAGTCAAACACTAGTGATCCAGTGAAGTAATACTAACTTATGATCTAGTCAAACACTAGTGATCCAGTGAAGTAATACTAACTTATGATCTAGTCAAACACTAGTGATCCAGTGAAGTAATACTAACTTATGATCTAGTCAAACACTAGTGATCCAGTCACTCGTCTCTTTCAACCTCCTTTGTTAAAGCAACATATTGTAAGAACTTTTCATCTGTCGTATTCAGTTGTATGTATTTTCGGCCCGTGAACTTGTGTAGTGTGTTCATAGTTTTCCAGCTGATTTAATCCAGTAAATATACGTCATATTTACGCCCTCAAATGTTTCTCTCAATCCATCCTGACTGTGAAGAAGTTAAAACGTACATTAATAAGTTTGATTTTTCAAGAACAAAGATAACTTGTTAAAGCTGAACCGACAGGTTGTTTCCATGGAGAGATTCTTCTTCTTCTTCTCTTCTTCTTCTTCTCCTTCTTCTTCCTCGTTGTTATTTCAACGTTACATCACATATTGGCTTCGTCGAGGGTCTGACGATGTGCGGGTCAAGTTGACCCAGGGTCGTGTCTCCAGTGCGGTGAACCAGACGAAGACGTTCATGTGCATAAATGAAAGAGAAGTCGTCCTTGTCGGGATGATTTGATTTAACGTCTCCTGGACTCGACTTCCAAACGTCTCCACAATAGATTTTCTATCGCATTAAAATATTCTCTCCTCTCTGGAGCGTAAAATGATAATTGTGTTTATAAGTACTGCTCACGTTATCATCAAAAGTATCCTTTAGATACTGAAGTATCCTGAAGATAAAAATGTGACATAAATTCAGTGTTATGTCCAGCAACTTAAATATCTTAAGGGACCACGTTAGACGTTTCTGTTGTAAGTAAGTAAGTAAGTAAGTAATATTTATTTATATAGCGCTTTTACCAGACCAGGGTCACAAAGCGCTTAGACAATCAAAACAATATTCAAAAAAGTATATATTTTAAAGATCAAGATAATACTGAGAACAACACAGGAGTTCCAGAAAATCAAGGAATTCAAGAATAATGAGTTCAAGAATAATAAAATGAGAAATTATTACAGAAACACTTATATTTTTTAAATAACCTTATAACCAAAAACAGTTAAAAAAGTTGGCAATGATTATAAATAAGAGTAATTACTTCAATTAATTCTAAATACTTAAACACTCATTTGTTCAGGATAATTTCTACACTTTATTTCTCAACAACTACAGTCAAAACAACATGTTGTGACTCGACAAAAGCTAACATTGTGATCACATGTAACAATAGCAACACAAAACTTTCTAAACCTGTTGTTTCTCGCCTGAACCACAGCTACACACGATAAATAAATAAATAAATGTTGTTTACTTTAAATGCTTTAAACGTCGCGGCGGGTTCTTGATCCCATCAAACGCCAGCGACTCGAGTCATCAGAGAGTATCGTCGCGGCAACACATCCTCTTTAATGGCGGGAACTCATGTCAGAACGGCTCGGACTGAAGAAAGAAGCCCATCAATGATCCCCCGTTCGGTTCTTCTTCTCAAGCTCCGGCTTCATGTCTTCCACTGATGTATGAGTCGAGCACATGGAGTTCAGACCGACGTCTGACGATGTAACAATGTTTGTGAATCTATTTAATTTAAGATTCAACAGTCGTGACCTCGAACCATTCTTTTGAAACAAACCAGTCGTGGAAACACAACGTGTCCAGCCTTACACCCCAGCTCGGGCTCTGAGGTCTGTGGATCAGAATCTACTTATGGTTCCACGCACACGACTCAGGACCAGAGGAGAGAAATCTTTTCAGGCTGTTGCTCCTAAGCTTTGGAACGATCTTCTCTCTCTTTGCTCTTGATGATCTACTGACTCCTTTAAGAAACATCTTAAGACGTTTCTATTTGTTCAGGCTTTTCCTTGAATTTCTGGAACTCCTGTGTTGTTCTCAGTATTATCTTGATCTTTAAAGTATGTACTTTTTTGAATATTGTTTTGATTGTTTAAGCGCTTTGTGACCCTGGTCTGGAAAAGCGCTATATAAATAAAAATTACTTACTTACTTACTTACAATAACGAAACAAACGCACAAGTACGTCCGCCGGGTGAGACGAGAACATATCGTACGACCGTGTGTCACTTGAAGAATCTGGTTCTGAGGAAAGTTGTTGAACCTTCAACAGTGTCTTTGAAGAAGCTTCTGTCGATGATCAATAGTCAAATATACATTTTTGTGTTTTTTTATAAGAGTTTTAGGAGGCAGCAAAAAACACAGCCAAGGAGCTCATTTCACACAAATGAATTAAACAACATCAATCAAATCAAGAATCTCGTTGACATAAGACAAAATACATTTAAAAAAAACACACAAAAACCACACACCTGACTGCTTTACTAAATTACAAAATGCTTAAAACATTAACACCTTTAGTCGACACAGTTTTATAAAGTCACATCTTCAATGTTATTCCTAAACTAAAGTGGTGTGTGTGTGTGTGTGTGTGTGTGTGTGTGTGTGTGTGTGTGTGTGTGTGTGTGTGTGTGTGTGTGTGTGTGTGTGTGTGAGCAGCAGCGGTGAGAAGCCATACAAGTGAACAACAACTCAAAAAACCTCCTTAAATCCAGATGAAAGTCCATCAATATTTAGTCATCTATTCATTTACAGCATTTAAAAGCTTCTGCTACAGACGGATCAACGCATTATGAGCACAAGTATAAGAAACAAATGTATTTAGTTTCCATAGAAACCCTTGTTGCTGCTGCTTTCAAATTAATTATTCTCAAGATTAGCTGCAGTATCTTCAAAGGATGAATATATATCATTTGCTTATCAACATTGTTGCTCTTTTAGGTCAAATAAAATATGTTTATATATATTTATATATATATATGTATGTATGTATGTATGTATAAGCAAGAAAGTAATCCAATGAAACACTAATAGACTCAGGGACTCCAGTGGTGGCCCCCAATTGGAAAAACCCCCCCCCCCTTGCCCTTTGGGGGGGCCCCCCCCCCCCCCTAAAAAAAACCCCAAAAGGTTTTTTTTTTTTGGGGGGCCTCCCCCCCCTCCCCCCCCCCCCCGGGGGTTTTTTTTTTTTTTTTTTTTTTTTTTTTTTTTTTTTTTTTTTTTTTTTTTTTTTTTGCGCCCCCCCCCCGCCCGTTTCCCTATTCATTCCTGGTGTTATTAAACTTTATAATCCTGAGTTTGGGGGCAGGAGTGAAAGTAGGTTATTTTATGTTAATCTTTGCATCCTTTTCTTTGCGTTAATACCTTTGTATTTGCACTTTGTCATCCCTTGCACTTAGTTCTTTTTATTGCATGTTCTTGCTCTTCTGAAACTGGCGTCTACTGTGAACTGGAAACCCAATTTCCTGAAGGAGATCCCCAGAGGGATCAATAAAGTCTATCTATAGAAAGTAAGTAATATTTATAGACCAGGGTCACAAAACGCTTAAACAATTAAAACAATATTCAATAAAATATATACTTAAAAGATCAAGATAACACCGAGACGAACACAAGAGTCTCAGAGAATCAAGGAAACGCCAGCACGAATAAAAGTGTCTTAAGATGTTTCGGAGAAATGCGAGTTCTTCTACTAGAGCGGCTTAGAATTCTGGCTGCAGGCGAGAAGATCCTTCTTGTTTAAACACATAATAAACTGTTACAATAGTGTCAACGACACAAGCACATGGATTATAAGATCCAGATCATGTTGTGAAAACATTTTTCTAAGTTGAAACAGTTTCTTTGGTCAGTTTTGTTCAGTGTTGAACTAGAGACATGTCTTTATCAAATACAATATATAAATACCATCCAATGCTTCTCCTTGTGTTGAGGTCAACATCCGACGGTGACACATTTTCTTGGACGTCTCTTTCGAGCCTCCCACAGCCATCTTTCATGATTCAATAGGACTCTCCTTCCGAGTGCCTCCCTCATCCTTTTACTATAAGCAGGGAGTGATTGAACTTTGAGCCGGCGAGCCGGTCGCGCCGATGTATCCCATTACTGGACCTGTTTTGCGAGGGCCGAGGTGGAGCGGCTGCAGGAGCACTCGTGCGTGGATCCCAGCGAACACGCTGATGGAAGTGAGTCCACGGTAATAGCATTATTGTTCCCTGGACGCTGACGCTCTCTTGTGTCGTTTAGAAAGATGGACGGAATATCTGTGATTAAATGGATTCGACCACTTTTACGGAAGTATTTCAGTGTCATCGCAAAATTGAGCGAGTCAAGGATCAATCATTGATACGTCAAAGGTTACGTTTGAGTTGAATTCACTAAGTTGTTTATTGAAATGTTAATGTTTGGTTCTTTTTTAATTTAATTTTCAAAGTTTAACCAAACTGAGCATCAGAACATTTTCATCAAGCAGCTCAGAAGTCTTGGTAACTAAAAGTGACTTTATTATACGATTATTATTATTTTTAATTGAATTAAAGATTCTATATTTAAAAAAAAATGTTTAGAACATTGTTTTGATGGCTATTTGGATGGATGGATGGATGGATGAATGGATAGATGGATGGATGGAGGGAGGGAGTGAGGGAGGGAGGGAGGGAGGGAGGGATGGATGGATGGATGGATGGATGGATGGATGGATGGATGGATGGATGGATGGATGGATGGAGATTAATGGATGGATGGATGGATGGATGGATGGATGGATGGATGGATGGATGGATGGATGGATGGATGGATGGATGGATGGATGGATGGATGGATGGATGGATGGATGGATGGATGGATGGATGGATAGATTGATGGATAGATTGATGGATGGATGGATGGATGGATGGATGGATGGATGGATAGATTGATGGATGGATGGGATGGATGGATGGATGGATGGATGGATGGATGGATGGATGGATGGATGATGGATGGATGGATTGATGGACGGATGGATGACGGATGGATGGATGGATGGATGGATGGATGGATGGATGGATGGATGGATGGATGGATGGATGGATGGATGGATGGATGGATGGATGGATGGATGGATGGATGGATGGATGGATGGATGAATGGATGGATGGATAGATTGATGGATAGATTGATGGATGGATGGATGGATGGATGGATGGATGGATGGATGGATGGATGGATGGATGGATGGATGGATGGATGGATGGATGGATGGATGGATGGATGGATGGATGGATGGATGGATGGATGGATGGATGGATGGATGGATGGATGGATGGATGGATACTTTCCCCCCCTTAAAAATTTTTTTGCCCCACCCCCAAAAACCCCCCCCCCCCCACCCCTCCAAAAATCCTTATACAACCAAATAAATACAAAAAAAAAAAAAAAAAAATATTTTTTTTTTAAAAAAAAAAAAAAAAAAAAAAAAAAAAAAAAAAAAAAAAAAAAAAAAAAAAAAAAAGAAATTTGTTTTTTTTTTTTTTTTTTAAAACAAACTGAGCATCAGAACATTTTATCAAGCAGCTCAGAAGTCTTTGTAATTATTAGGATTTATTATACTAATATTATTATTTTTAATATAATAAAAAAAATCTATATATTAAGAACAAATGTTTCGAACATTGTTTCATTTTTTTAATTTTAATTTATTCTAATAAGAACATCAAACTCTGTTTAAAATACAAATACATTAACATATTATTGAAGTTTAAATTAAATATTTCATAACAATAAATTACACTATAGATATATATTTATTTAATTATATTATATTAAATAATTTTAATATACACATTCTTGAATTCAGTTTTCCAATAAAAAACACTATTTCAGTTTTTTAAAATACAAAGTATTGATTTCAATTATAAAATCAATTAAAATCTAATTCAATCTTTAAATTTATCATTAAATTCATTAAAAAAAAATCATCAAAGTTTGTTTAGTTTCAATATTTCATGTTCTAAAGGAGTCGATCTACTTCTATACACTTGATCCAACGATGGGTCCGATCGAGGTTATCGACGGACGATCAATAAATCCTGTCGTCGACACTCAACTGTCAATCAAGTGTCAGAGTCACGTCCGTCCGCTCGTCACCGTCTGAGCTTCGGCACCGAAAACAAAACATTTCTCTCATCAATCCTCAGGCTTCAAGGAGACGAGTCCGTCCACGAGAACTCACTCGACTCCGGGACACGTCCTTAGATTCTCCACAAGGTCGGAACCGGCAGAACTTTGATCTCAAATTGTGTCATTTACTGATTCTCACAACTCACACTTTTTGTGTGTGTGTGTGTGTGTGTGTGTGTGTGTGTGAGACGAGTCAAGGACGCACACAGACAGGTTTCCTCGTCGTTTAATTCCTTGGGAAGGTGAGACGGATCGTGGTCACAAACCTCTCTTTGTCTCGCGTCACGTCTGCCAGGAAGTGTTTGAAGAAGATAAACCTTTTTTTTTTCCTCTCCTCACTGAGGAAATTAATCAGTTTTCTCAGCGACCTGTCATCACATCCTCATATCTGACGAGGACACGCGGGGCTGCCAGTCCAACCCCCGAGTCGCTTCCAACATTCCTGCTCCGACGGAGGAACTCACTCCGAGTTACTGAAAACATCGTCTTTGAAGAGGAGCCGCCGTGACTCGAGATTCAAACCCGTTACCCACGAGCCACTGCAGTCAGAGACGGTGCTTGCATTCATTTCCATAACGACTTTTTGACAGGAAGTGGAAAAGACGAAGTCACTCTTGTCTAGTGTAAAAATAGAAAGATTTATTAAAAATTGTTGGATGGATGGACGGATGGATGGATGGATGGATGGATGGATGGATGGATGGATGGATGGATGGATGGATGGATGGATGGATGGATGGATGGATGGATGGATGGATGGATGGATGGATGGATGGATGGATGGATGGATGGATACTTTATCCCATGAGAAAGTATTTTGTCGAGCAGCAATAACATCCATCCATCCAGACATCCTAAAATACATGTTAAAACAATTAAATAAATACATAAAAACAATAAATATGTACATTAAAACATATAAAAGACATAAATAAATAATTCAAAAATTACCAAATGTAAAAGGTGCATGTTTGGTTCTTTTTTTAAATTTAATTTTAAAGTTTAAACAAACTTTACCACTGACACTGGGAATCAATAATGTGTTTTCTTACATTTCTTTTATTTATTTTTTACACATCATTTTTTTTTTTTTTAAATAATATTGTTTATATTTCAGTAGATTAATATATTTGCATCAACATGGACACAACATTTGCATTGACATACTTTTTATTTTTCATTTATTACAGTTTAAAACTAGTTTATTGATCAACAGAAAATGTATTTGCCGCTCAAGACTATTTGGAAAACTATTAAGAGAAAAACACACAACATCAATACTGATTAAAATAGTATCTACACGTTCCATGTTGTCCTTCACGAAAAACGCCTCTTTCTGAAGTTGTGACATGAACTGTGTTGAAGTAAAACTGCAGTAAAAAATGATGTGAATGCACGAAAATCTGCACATTATTGTTTTTTTAAATAAATGTATTTTACCAGATCATTTTGAAATGTGTAACTCTCTTAAAATCTTACTCATCATCTTTTGACATTTTTAGAATATTTAACTGACAAATAAGGCCTTATTTTTAAATTCATGAACTGACTGTTTAAGGATCTGCACGAACCCATTTTATTTAAGTCTCTAATGGTAGAGACACAACAGGAAAATAGTTATTTATTTATTCATTTTTTGGTAATTATTTTTATTTATTAAGTTTTACGACGAAAACTTCGCCGTCTTTAAAAAATGTAAACTAATGTCGGAAAACTAAAGCATCATATCTGAGGGACCATGTGAACGCAAATAATTATTGCCGAAATGTGTAAAATGTTGTTTTTTGAAGGCTAAAAAAAGGTAGAATTTGACCCTTTTTTTACCAAAAACATGTAAAAAAAAAAAAACTTGTTAAATAAAAAGCCACAAATAAATGTCTCCGATAATGGGAATATCGGAAAACTAAAGTATGAAATCCGACGGACCATGTGAATGCAAATAATTATTGCCCAAATGCGTAAAATTTTGTTTTTTGAAGGCTTAAAAAAGGTAGAACTTGACCCTTTTTTTAACCAAAAACATGTAAAAAAAAAAGAGGCCAAAAATTAATGTCTCCGAAAAAGGGGAAATAATATCGGAAAACTAAAGTATGATGCATGTGAACGCAAATAAATGTTGCATTTGAAGGCTCTTTAAAATTGGCTCTTCAGTCAGAGCCTGTGGTTTCATGATAAGAAAAGGGTCGAACAAATCTGTTGTTTACTAGTCAAGGATGTTTGGACTGGATTATCAAACAGTTCTACCCAGAATTCAACTTGTAGCAGCTCCTCAAAACAACTAAATGATCCACTCAAACGTCAGAATCTTCCAAGAGATCGTCTTCAAAAGTGAGGAAACAATCAGTGTTTGATGGACGTGGATCTTGGATTCTAGTGGATCCTCGCTGTCAGTGTTCAGCCTCCGAAGATCTGCAGCCCGGCGACCACGCCGCTGTGAGAAACACTCGCTGGAAATGACAGCTTGCAAAAAAGAAAAAATGTCATCGTTCACAGAGTGAGCGGAAACATGTCGCGAGGAAGCTCCACTGCGACGTTGAGCTTGAGTGACACTGGTGTCGCTGCCACGGCAGAGAAGAGACTCTGATCCTCAGAACATTCAGACGAGGATATTTTCATCCGTTTGTTCAGAGTTGACCCCGAAGCGCCGAACAGGTTGCGACGGCGACAGACGAACATCAGCGGGACGGAGGATACGGAGGAAACGGTGGCAGATGTAAACTATGGAAATGTAAAAGCAGTGGGGAAGCCCGACTGAACACCAAAACAAAAGAACGCAATAATGCTTGTGACATATTTCCTCATAATACTCCTGCATTTTTCTACTTAATTGGAATCTGTCAGAGCGCGAGCGGCGTCGGCGTTCCTACTGGGCCGATTCTGCCGAGACGCCGACGATAAGTGGCTGCAGAAGATGAAATATATTTCAGCGTCGATGGGAGACAGAAACACAACTACACCTGTGACAAAGAGAACCACTTAAAGACAATACCAAGCTCACAGAATGAAATTGGAAAAAAAAAAAGGTGTTTTTTTTTTGTGCCTGAGACGTCCTGGGATTTATCTCTTTCACAAACACAATTCCTGAAGAATCTTTTTGTGTTTTTGTGATCCAGAGGTTCAGGAAATACATAAACTGAACATGTGGATGGATGGATGGATGGATGGATGGATGGATGGATGGATGGATGGATGGATGGATGGATGGATGGATGGATGGATGGATGGATGGATGGATGGATGGATGGATGGATGGATGGATGGATGGATGGATGGATGGATGGATGGATTGACGGACGGACGGACGGACGGATGGATAGTTGGATATTTGGATAGATGATGAATGGATAGATGAAAGGATGGATGGATGGATGGATTTATAGTTGGATTGATGGATGTATAGTTGGATAGTTGGATATATGGATAGATAGTTGGATGGATGGATGGATGGATGGATGGATGAATGGATTGATGGATGATGGATGGATGGATGGATGGATGGATGGATGGATGGATGGATGGATGGATGGATGGATGGATGGATGGATGGATGGATGGATGGATGGATGGATGGATGGATGGATGGATGGATGGATGGATGGATGGATGGATGGATGGATGGATGGATGGATGGATGGATGGATGGATGGATGGATGGATGGATGGATGGATGGATGGATGGATGGATGGATGGATGGATGGATGGATGGATGGATGGATGGATGGATGGATGGATGGATGGATGGATGGATGGATTGACGGACGGACGGATGGATGGATGGATGGATGGATGGATGGATGGATGGATGGATGGATGGATGGATGGATGGATGGATGGATGGATGGATGGATGGATGGATAGTTGGATAGTTGGATATTTGGATAGATGATGAATGGATAGATGAAAGGATGGATGGATGGATGGATGGATGGATGGATTTATAGTTGGATTGATGGATGTATAGTTGGATAGTTGGATATATGGATAGATAGTTGGATAGTTGGATGGATGGATGGAAACTTTATCCCCGAAGGAGAAATTATTTTGTCGAGCAGCAATACCATCCATCCATCCAAACATCCTAAAATACATGTAAAAACAATCAAATAAATACATAAATAAGATAAATATGTACATTAAAAGATATAAAATACATAAATAAATCATTCAAAAGTTACCAATGAAAAGTAAAAAGTGCATGTCAAGCATGTTCTAGCATCTTATAGCAGAAGAACAATGTCTTAAAAGGTTCTGCAGTGCAGGGAGAGGAGCCTGTTGCTACAGTTACTCTTCTGAGCTAATGTCATGTGTCGAGGGTCACTGCACAAGAGCCTTCAGTATGACCAGAGCCCGGATTTCTCAGATCTAGATCTATAGTATTGAAGGTAAATAAGCCAAATACAGACTGGACTGGACTGTCATGGTGCAAAGAAACAGGCACATGAGGGACAACTTGTTCCATTTATGTCACTTGAGGCCAACATTTAAGAGGAAAAATAGTCGCTTCTTTCCTTTGCTTGATGTCCCCTTATAACAGACACAGTATATAATGTGGCCCCTGAGGAAGTTTAAATGCCCATCCCCCAATGTTCCAGACCACAAGCGTCTACAGGGCCCGGGGGCCAAATCCCAACCCAACAAGTCATTTTAATGTGGCTGGACAGTCCAACTCTATAAGGACCAGAGATGAATCGTGTCAAATAGAGCATCAGAGTCAGAGCAGTTATTTTTTGAAATCAGTAGGATTCTATTTTTTCAACTGCCCCCATGACCTCTATAACATCATGACCCCCTTGTGTGATTGAGCCAAACACTGTCCACTGTCCTATGGTCCGGGTGGTTCAGCATCTGTCCTTTTGGCCAAGATTAACTCAAGGTTGGTTCTTGGAGCCAAAGAGAGACCTGGACATACTCTGGACTCGTCTGCTGGAATACAAACGTGTTCTAAGACCAACCAAAATATACAGTATAGTCTCTTGAATATGTCTCCTGCTGATGTCACCACTTTCTTTTGAACATCACTTTTTGACAGAGTCCAGTCCTCCCTAGAAATGAAACCATCTAGTTATAATAATAATAATAAATAAGTAATAGTTGGAAATAATGCCGACCGGACTCTGAACGTGGACATACTCGGTCTATATTGACTGTGTAAACAGGTTTCCTTAGGTCCTCCCACAGGACACGACTAGGTACTGAGTCGACTCCTTGAACCACGTGTGAACAGAGATGGAGCACGAATGCTCCTCCCATGATGCAACACTAATAGACTCAGGGACTCGTGCTATTACACTTTATAACGCTGAGTTTTGGGGCAGGAGTGAAAATATGATATTCTATGTTTGTGTGCTTTAAGGTCTTTGTGTTATTTTCTTTAATCTATACTCTTTATATTTGCACTTTGTCATCTCTTTGCACTCAGTTCTTTTTATTTGCACTTTGTACTTGTTAACTTGATTTCATTAAACTTCTGTACCTTCTATCGTCTGATGTGAACTGGAAACCTAATTTCCCGAAAGAGATTGTCAGAGGGATTAATGAAGTCCATCTAATCTAATCTAATCTGGTCGGTGAAGAACCTATGCTAGTGCAGATGCTAACATCACCCATAGAAAAAACACAGTCTTACACACTGATGGCAGTAGGTCGCGGTGCAGCGCTCCAACCCAACCAAATAAGGGCAAAAAGTCCTGAGAAAAATGACATTTATATGACGACTGTTATATGAAAGTACAGACTTTTTCAAAAGTTTTGTTTAAAGACCATCATATTAACTTCATCAGTGATCAGTGCTGGGATTAAAGGCGCCGACGGGGGCGGGCGGCCCCCCCAAAAACCCCAAAAAATTTCCCCGGAAGCCTTGGGTACTACTCTGGTTATTGCTCCTGATGATAAGGTTCCAGAGTCAGTAGTTGGGTGACTTAGGTCAGTCTGTCAAACTGAGCCTGAGAAACCTGGGTGTTGTATTTGTCAAACATCTTGAAACATTTTTATTTCTTCAGGCTTTTCCTTGATTTTCTGGAACCCCTGTTGTGTTCCCAGTATTATCTTGACCTTTAAAGTATATATTTTATTGAATATTGTTTTGATTGTTTAAGCGCTTTGTGACCCTGGTCTGGAAATGCGCTATATAAATAAAAATTACTTACTTACTTACTGTACTTACTACAAACATATGGTCGAAGAACAAAGTCACCAAATCACAGCCCGGGAACGTTCCAGGGAACATCTGGAGCTGAAGTCAACGGGAAGTCGACCCACAAACCTGGCAAAGGACCAAAATCAGAGGCGCGACGCCATCGCAGCCTTCAACGGCTTCATCGCCGTCGTTGACCCCTCTTTGACCCCCAAAAATAACCTGAACCTACAACTCCGAGCGTGACTTTGAGAAGGAATCACAGGCTCCCGAACATCAGCACCGCTGGGTTTAGAAAGTTAACAACCAAAGTCGAACCAATGCCATTGATAATTGAAGCTAACTCACAATGTCTGAAAACCCTAATGGCACTTAGAGCTGTGCATACTAAATCAGCAGCCGCTCGCTTCAACCTCCGGACTGTACATGAGGAAATATTCATGTGACAATACATGCAGGAGCTCGTTCTACTCTGGGCTGAAAGTGGCTTTTCTGTCCTTTAATGGTCGCGTTACGTACAAAACCTCTCACTGACTGAGCTCGTTCAACAATTGTTCATTAAACTTAATGATCCGGAAGAAAAAATACAATAAGAGCTTGATTTGTATACTTAATATATACCTTTTTTTTATATTTTAATCCTTGGAGTTACCGGAGAAACCACGAAACGAAATTTGTTTCAATTGTGTTGAGTTGTTGAAATGCGTTTGTTGGACACTTGAAGTTGTTCAGGCAAGAAATGGGTTAAAAAAAAAACGCTTTAATATTCTATTAAAAATATTAGAGGATAAATTGGTAATATTATTTCTGATCAAAAACCAAAATGTATGCATTGGAAATAAAGGTTTCTTCATTATGTATTCTTCCAGTTTCAAATTTATATTGATAGATAGATAGAACTTTATTGACATTGACTTTATTTGCAAAATGTAAAGGTCTATGATCTTAAAGAAAACAAAAACAGTTACAATTTTCAATCTCTGTTCCTTTGACTCTCGATCTCCTTGAACATCCACGGCTCAGTTCATTATTCATATTATTGTATCAGAACATGTATTTAATTGGATGAAAGTGCAATGTTTTGGAGGATTTTTTAAAAACATGTAGAGTAACAATTAAAGTCACAGATAGATTAGACTGTATTACTGTTTGTGAATATTTTATGCATTTGATTTATAGATTTCTTTATTCTTCCAGTTCAAATGCTTGTTTTACACTTAACATATATAGACACAACTGCATTGATCCCTTGGGATCATTAAAGATAGACAGATAGACAGAAAAATAAATCATTAAACTCCTGGAGTTGTTCCTTAAATGTTTAAATCAAAGAGTTTTTTCACTCTTGGACCTGGAAGTACAATAACCTCCAACAAACTCAAAGTGTATTTAAGGTTTAAAGCTGCAGTTTCAATCTATACAAACAGGCTAACTTGACAAAACAGAAGTGATAGAAGTGCAATTCTGCTGAACGTTAGAACCATTTCTCACTTGCAAGTGAACAGACATTCAAAGGTTCAGCCCACACACACATCGTGAGGCAGTTTTGGGACGCCGGTCAAAAAAAAAAGTTTCTCCCACAACAGTTTCTGAACGCAGTTATTTTCTGTCCGGTGTCGGAGACCGAGCCTCTCAAGGTGTGTTATCATTTAAACCCGGTGAAAAGGTTCTGCTGCTGCTGGAATTGATCCGGTGGGTTGAAGGCTCCACGTCTTCTTACTTCAGCCGACTCCACCAGACTGTACATAATGCATCCGAGCCCACGTCTTCTCTCTGTTCTCGTCCAAAAACCAAACGGGGTTGAGCACAAATAGGCTCCATCGAGGGAGGAGAGCGAAACCCTGGTTGATGGAGGATCGGCATCGACGCCGGTCTCTCGCCGGCCCTTCGCTTTGCTCACAAAGCTGGCAGACGAGTGGATGGAAATCAATGGAGCGTCGACTTGAAAGTGAGCCGGGAATGGAAACCGTAAACAGACTCAAGCAGGTGAGCAGCGAAAATAACCATTTGACGACTCGTCTCTGGGAGTTTTAGCTTTAGATCTTTCCATCCAGTTAAAAACATGTTGTTGGTGTTTTCATCTGATGTATCAATACCTACATCGACGTCCGGCACAAGAAGTGAATCGTCTTCATCTGCAATGTTGGTCTATTTATAGTCAAGATACACAAGAAACTACTGCATCTTGTCTTTTTTTTACTCAAAAAATGGAGATAAACTGAAGAAAATGAAATTTTAGCTATAAGTCGCTCTGGGGGCCCGCAAATGCAATAAGGAAAAAAAATTTTCGTAGAAATAAGTACCAAGAACAGACGTATTTTGCCAGACTAAAACTAGAGGCCAACACGGATTTATAAGTCGGACCAGGGTCCAGCGCTTCAATAAACAATGCAAAAAATAATTAAAGAAGTAACAAACAGAATCAAGCCTGCACAATAGAACGTATAAGATGTTTCTTGAAGGCGCATTTTGGGGAGATCATCAAGAGAAAGAGAGAGAAGATCGATCCAAACTTAGTCCAACACCAAGAACAGTCTCTCTGAACATGTGATTCTATGAGGCCGAGCTGGGGTGTGGGCCGGGTCCGATCCCCTGGAAGGAGGAGCTGACAATAAAACTAGAGAAAGTAAGAACCAGAATAATTGTTACGTTACATGAAGTGAGAACCTGGTATGTTAACATAACATATGAAGAGTTATTCAGAGAACTATAGCATCAATAACTAACAAGTTTACCAAACCATCCGTGTAACTCCAAATAACTCTTCATCCTCGTGTCACTTTTAAACAACTAACTAACTCCGGAGGTAGAAGATGCTTCCTCTTCTACGTGGAAATGATCAACACAGGCCTAGAGCGCCCTCTGGTGGTTTAGTGTGAAAATAACATGTGAAATGATATACTGCTAATAATGTGGTAATCATTTCACACATAAGTCGCTCCAGAGTATAAGTCGCACCCCCGGACAAACTATGAGAAAAACTGCGACTTATAGTTCTGAAAATACGATATATTGAATTCAAAGCTCCTTCTTCTCGTCACCAGTGAAGCTTTTGAACTTCACAGGATTACATGAGGTGATAAAAGCTGCTTGTTGCTCATTGATATTGTAATATTTGAATCAAAAAAATTAAGTTTCGACGATATCACCGGTCGGTAATAGTCATAGAAATACTCTATTGTTCTTCGATTCCAAGCATCAATATTGTGAATCCATCTCAACCTTTTCTGGTGCTCGGGTTTTTTTTTTCCTTCAGGAACAGATGGTGTCCATCTCTTGTGGTGGACTTGCTTAGCTGCCTTTCACCCCGAGTAGCTGATGGGCTTCTGTCGCCTACAACCGCCTTCAGGGAATAAGTGGTGGAAGTTGAATGAATGTGCTTCACTACAGATATAGACTCTGGTATCAAACATTTATGGATCCTCATTAAATGTGAATAAAAACTTTTCTCAAAGCCGTTCATGACATTCGTAGAACATGTTTTCACACTCGGTGATGTCGTTGAAACTTACATTTTTTCTGATTCAAATATTACAATATCAATCAGCATCAAGGAGTTTTTATCACCTCATGTAATCGTGTGAAGTTCAAAAGCTTCACTGGTGACGAGAAGAACAAGCTTTGAAGCAAAACCACGGATCCAAGCGTGGGATCCATGATTGTTCATCCACACTAGAAGAATAAAATATCAGGAAGTCAATGATTGAGTCACCGGGGCCGGGTTTTAACGGATTCAATCATTCTTAAGGACATAAGAAGGCTCTTAAGAAGGGGTCGGCTAAAAAGGAGTGATAAGATATGGGAGAACCTTAAGATCAACTAAATACTTACTAAATACTATATAAAGTAATAAGTGTAAAACATGGTCATGAGAGTTTCACATTAGTTGACCTTAAAGATCAAGTTATAAAAGCTTCGTAAGAAGCTCTTAGTGCAATTGAGCAACACCTTCATAGAGTTCAGTCTGTTTACTTGAGATTTGTGAAATTCTTTGTTTCAATGTGTAGTTGTTCGTAAGCCCATATGTTTTATATGTTTTACTTCTTTATTGGAGTGTCAACAGTTAAGTTAGTTCGTTTTCTTATACTGTTTAAAAATGCGTACGCCCCTGAACGCATCATCGGCATCTCTCATATATGTGGATTTATTGCTGAGGTTATATGCAAAAGGACAAGTTTAATTTAGTTTCACGGAGGAATTAGACTCACAAAGATGGTTTAATGTTTAACGGTTTAGTGATAGTTGTTCTTTAAACTCATTAATGCAGATGTGTTTGGAAAAATTCAACTTGTAATTCAATAAAACAATATTACAAATATAATCTTTGAAAAGTTGAGGATATAAGTGTTCCTGAAGTTTGGTCTCCGCCAAGGCTTTTAAGAGTCCATTTCCATCTTACAATTCCTTCTTAGTCAAAGATCTTCTTATGGTAAGAGACACTTTCTTCTTTCACAGCATTCTTAAGAGGCTCTTAAGAAGATTTTGATTTCCCAATCACTCTTTATACAATGGTTTGAATGACATGTTGTGTTCTGTGATCTTGAGAAAATGTTACAACAATCTACACATTCTCGTGACTAAAGTCAACATCGAGTTTAAGTTTTACTTCAATAATTATTGTATTTAATGTATTTTTTTGTGGTTATTTTTGGTTCGGTGAGTTCAAGCTGTTGAGTTTTGTTAATAATTAATTACTGTTTCAACAGTTTTTTGTAAGAACATTGAATGAATTGGTTGCCATAACGATGTAAAAGTTGTTCAAAACATCTTAAAGTTAAGACAAACAACATGATTGATGAATCAATAAGAAACACTTTTGTGAAGTTTTAACTTTCATAACAATGTTTTAATTGATTCATTATTTAACCATATATTGTAGTGACACGGGTGCACATGGA
Source organism: Callionymus lyra (assembly GCA_016630915.1). Taxonomy (NCBI): domain Eukaryota; kingdom Metazoa; phylum Chordata; class Actinopteri; order Syngnathiformes; family Callionymidae; genus Callionymus; species Callionymus lyra. The sequence goes on from JACEEU010000710.1 coordinate 2,285,078, forward strand.
TGCCACGTTCTGTATAAATCTTTGTCAACTTACTCATCCCTGTCCGGTTCACTGCTGCATCATCAACAATCAGCAGCAGCAGCTCCACCGCGTCGACACGTAACAAGCAAACCTGTCGTGTTAATACCAATGAAAAGAAGCAGAGTTTCCGAGTCAAACGCTTCATCATTTCGAGCACGTTCGCTTCACCAGCAGCTTATTTAATCCAACACGATATAATTGAATCACAAAGTTCATTTCATCGGAGGCTCCACACTTGAACAATCAGGCGTGTAGATGGAAATGAGGTGATGAATCCTCCCCACCTATCGCCTCCGCTGGCATTTGCGAAAGGGCACTCGCAGGAGGCCGTACAGGAGACGCTCCGGCGCCGGCGTTCACCTCGGCGTGTTCCCTCGCCCGGACATAACGGATGCGTCTCCGGACCGGCAACGAAGAAGACGCTTCAGAAGCAGCACAAGTTTTCCGAACACAGCCAGAAACCATTAGTGCTCGTGTAGCAATAAGTTGAGCGGAGGACGGGGGCCGCGCTCGGGCTGGATTGATGGCCATTATTGGAAGGAACACACGTATCCAAGCGTAATGATACGAAGGCTTGTTTCAGGATAATTGAATTAGCAAACAGAGCGTCGCTGGAATCACAAAGCTAAGAGCAGGAGGAGACGTCGGAACAACCGTCAGAGACCCAGGAGTGTTTTAAAGAGAGCGACAACTTGTGTTTTCTTTCATGGAACACGTTGTACTTCTGTAACGTCCGTGACGCCTCGTCTCGGTGACTCCACACGCATGGCTGCACGTCGGGCGGACATCATGGATGAAGCAGCCCTTAAGATTCCACTTTGACCTCATTATTTCACTTTATTCCTGATGGTTTACTTTCACCAGGGAGTGTAGAAATAGTTCAAATTCATATGAACTCAACATCTTTGGTCAAAAGAATACCTACTTTAAAAATAACTCAACAAATATTACTGGCCAAACACTGATGTTTGCTAAAGACTGTGAAGCAGGTTCACGTCGGACCAGAAGGATGTGTCTCGCCTGCAGTTCATACAAAACTCTGCAGCCAGAATTCTGAGCCGCTCTAGTAGAAGAACTCACATTTCTCCTTCAAACTCTTCACTGGCTGCCAGTTTCTTTCAGGATCATTTTAAAATTCTGGTTCTTACTTTCAGATCTATTCATGGTCAGACCTTCCATCAGTGATCTGATCCAGACTTACACCCCAGCTTGGGCTCTGAGGTCTGTGGAACAGAATCTACTGATGGTTCCTGAACTTCCGGACCAGAGGAGAGAAATCCTTCTAGACTGTTGCTCCTAAGCATTGGAACCATCTCTGTGTTTGATGCTATGACTCTTCAAGAACATCTGTGTTTGATGATCTACTGACTCCTTCAAGAAACATCTGTGTTTGATGATCTACTGACTCCTTCAAGAAACATCTGTGTTTGATGATCTACTGACTCCTTCAAGAAACATCTGTGTTTGATGATCTACTGACTCCTTCAAGAAACATCTGTGTTTGATGATCTACTGACTCCCTCCAAAAAATTTTTTTGTTTGATGATCTACTACTCCTTCAAGAAACATCTGTGTTTGATGAAACATCTCTGTTTCCTTCAAGAAACATCTGTGTTTGATGATCTACTGACTCCTTCAAGAAACATCTGTGTTTGATGATCTACTGACTCCTTCAAGAAACATCTGTGTTTGATGATCTACTGACTCCTTCAAGAAACATCTGTGTTTGATGATCTACTGACTCCTTCAAGAAACATCTGTGTTTGATGATCTACTGACTCCTTCAAGAAACATCTGTGTTTGATGATCTACTGACTCCTTCAAGAAACATCTGTGTTTGATGATCTACTGACTCCTTCAAGAAACATCTGTGTTTGATGATCTACTGACTCCTTCAAGAAACATCTGTGTTTGATGATCTACTGACTCCTTCAAGAAACATCTGTGTTTGATGATCTACTGACTCCTTCAAGAAACATCTGTGTTTGATGATCTACTGACTCCTTCAAGAAACATCTGTGTTTGATGATCTACTGACTCCTTCAAGAAACATCTGTGTTTGATGATCTACTGACTCCTTCAAGAAACATCTGTGTTTGATGATCTACTGACTCCTTCAAGAAACATCTGTGTTTGATGATCTACTGACTCCTTCAAGAAACATCTGTGTTTGATGATCTACTGACTCCTTCAAGAAACATCTCAAGACTCTTTTATTTGAGCTTTTTATTAACTTTCTTGTTGCTGCTGTGTTTGTCTCTGTGTTGTTTTGACCTTTTAAAGTATGTATTTTTAACTGTGTATTGTTTTAAGTGCTTCGTGCACCTGGTCCAAAAAGCAGCTTTATTACAATGACTCACTTACATAACATAACAACTGCTCATGTGTATCGAGGCCCAGAAGATCCAAACAAATGTAAGGACTCTGAAACAAATGATGAATATTTGATTTCTTTTTCAGTGTTTATAAGTTTGTTCTATACAATTATCATTTCTTATTATTATTATTTCATTTCTAAATTTGTTTCAGATGTTGTAAATTTAAATAGACTTCATTAATCTTCTCTTCGTAAAGTTAGATTTCCAGTTCAAAGCAGAAAAAAGTAGAGCAAAGTGAAGCAAACCTGCTTCAAGAAATTGACGTTTTGTTTTATAGTTTGTAAGTGGGTTTAAAGAAATGTGTCATTTAGTTTCTTTGAATAAGTACATTTCTTTCAGGGAATTGTGATTTTTTTTTTCCCAGAGTTAGTGAAGTTGTTTTAAACTTTTTTGCAAAACTCTTTTCTTTATTCAAAACTCACGTCAACACAATGTATTGTTAATTGAAACAAGAGTTTGTTTTACATTCACCAACACAGACATCAATCAATGAGTTTGTATTTTAAAAATCCATCAATTAATCTATAATTAATAAGATAATTGGAAACATGTTTTATCGTATTTAACCTGAACTAGTTTATTGTATATTTCAGTTTTGTTTGACGATCACTTTCTCATCAGAAATGATTCAACTTTGTTTTCGAGTTTTAGTCCGACTTGGATTAAAAATCCAGTATAACGTGTTTGTTAACAAGAAATAAAACGATGTATTGTTTAAAAAAAATACATTTTTTCAACTCTTACGTCCATTAAGATAACGATAAGTTATCGTGAAAAAGATGTTTGTAGTAATAAAACACATGTTGGAACTGGAGATGTTACAGATCGTGTGATGATATGTGAGTGTGGAGCTCCAGACAACAGGTAACCGTGGCCTCTGGGCTCCATCACTGTCGGACACACTGTATTTGTGTAAAAGCCATTAGACTCAGCTGGTCTCCGGAGAAAACGCTCGGCTTCTTAATTTGCCACATGTGACACGGGAAGCTGCCGCCGTGTTGAACCAGGCAATCAATCACAACCTGGTCGAGAAAAAAAACTGACAACGCGTCCCGTCAGTCGCCACTGTCACTCAAAGATAACCGATGGAGTCGTCCCGGTGCCGGCGAAACCGGTTGTGACACTAAATGGCAAATTACAAAAATGAGCAAATGAACCAGAGACGATGTTAGGTTTTAAATCGCGGTTGTTAACACGAGCTCCTGGAGGCGGCGACACGGGATACGATGACGGGTCATCAATATTAATTAGTCCATTTATTGCTACGCAAGATTGCTCGAATCAACATTTAATGTCTTTCCAGATCTACTTAGTCTCTCACAACTGCTGCAATCATTGTATTATTTAAGGCACGTCGCTTCATTATTGATGGGCTGGTGTTTTTATTAGCAGCCAGATGTTCACTTTCTTAAAGCAAAGTAGCGTCTTTTCTTTTGTGTTTTTACCCGTGGTTGTGTTTTTTTCACGTCAAAATGATGAATGTTGGTTTGGAAAGTTTAAATCTATGGATTTTAGGTGAATCACAAGAGATTTTAAATATACGCCATACTTAAATTAAGGCTAAAAGATAATCATAATATAAAGTATAAATGACTCACTTCATCTTAGAGCTTAAACGTTTGACTACACTTTCACAATCAACATTCCACTCCAGACCGACACACTGTTTCAAGACAAGCTTGGATCAGAATCAGACACGACACCAGTGATTTAAAACATCTGTTTATCTGCAAATCACACCTTGAATCGTAGATCAAAGAACGAAGCAAGGCACACCCGGGAAAGGGAGGCTAAACGACGGAAGAGAAGATAACCCCCGCCTGAGAACATTTGAATGATTCGATTACAAGAAAACAAATTAGGATGTCTCGGGACACAGGGAACTTGAAAGGACCATTTGGCCAGAAAGGAAGACCCCCTGGTGGGAAATTTGCCTTAAATACAGCGATTTTTCTACAGATTGGGACCTTTTCTCCTGGGACTATGACCTGTACAGTCTGCGGAAGAAAGTACGTCCGATCGATCGTAAAGCTTGTATTTTGTTTGACTTGGAGCGGCGAATAACCGACTCGTGACACACTCTGGATTGACCATCTTTCTCCTGCAATGGAACGGACTCCTTGTTTTGACCGTTTTATTATGTAAACGTTTGATTTATCTGCAAAATTGTTGATTTTCAATAAATTATTTATCCATTTTTCAATTCTGCCTTATAAATAAAACTATACAAAAATGTCATATTCGTATTTACCAGTCAGAACAAATAAAAATAAATTGCTTTTTTCAGATCAATTTCTAGAAATAAAGTCTTCTTAAGAAAAGTTAGTAGTTAGTAGTTAGTTAGTCAGTAGTTGACGTGATTGAGTTAATCCCTAATTTAAATTTATTTCTGCAGTGAAATAACATTTATACTTTTTTACTAAATATTTTAACTTGGTAAAAAAAACTTCTTAAAAAAGGTAATTTGAGCAACACGTCTGTATTTACCTACAGTTCTGCAGTGAAAAAACATTTATACTATTTTACTAAATATTTTAAAATAGTAAAAAATACTTCTTAAAAAAGGTAATTTGAGCAACACGTCTGTATTTACCTTCAGTTCTGCAGTGAAAAAAACATTTATACTATTTAACTAAATATTTTTAAATAGTAAAAAATACTTCTAAAAAAAGGTAATTTGAGCAACACGTCTGTATTTACCTTCAGTTCTGCAGTGAAAAAACATTTATACTATTTTACTAAATATTTTAACATAGTAAAAAATACTTCTAAAAAAAGGTAATTTGAGCAACACGTCTGTATTTAGCTTCAGTTCTGCAGTGAAAAAACATTTATACTATTTTACGTAATATTTTAAAATAGTAAAAAATACTTCTAAAAAAAGGTACTTTGAGCAACACGTCTGTATTTAGCTTCAGTTCTGCGGTGAAAATACATTTATACTATTTTACTAAATATTTTTAAAATAGTAAAAAATACTTCTAAAAAAAGGTACTTTGAGCAACACGTCTGTATTTAGCTTCAGTTCTGCAGTGAAAAAAACATTTATACTATTTTACTAAATATTTAAAAATAGTAAAAAATACTCCTTAAAAAAGGTTCTTCAAGCAACAGTATTTAGTTTCAGTTCTGCAGTGAAAAAAACATTTATACTATTTTACTAAATATTTTAATATAGTATAAAATAACTTCTTAAAAAGGTACTTCGAGCAACAGTATTTAGCTTCAGTTCTGCAGTGAAATAAACATTTATACTATTTTTCTAAATATTTTAATATAGTATAAAATAACTTCTTAAAAAGGTACTTCGAGCAACAGTATTTATCTTCAGTTCTGCAGTGAAAAAAACATTTATACTATTTTACTAAATATTTTAATATAGTATAAAATAACTTCTTAAAAAGGTACTTCGAGCAACAGTATTTAGCTTCAGTTCTGCAGTGAAAAAAACATTTATACTATTTTACTAAATATTTTAATATAGTATAAAATAACTTCTTAAAAAGGTACTTCGAGCAACAGTATTTAGCTTCAGTTCTGCAGTGAAAAGAACATGTATTGTGTGGTACATGAAGCAGCAGGTGAGGAAACACACACTACACACAAGTGTTGTCTTTGAGTGAGAAGGAGATTCTCGGAGATAAAAACCTCTCGGAGTAAAAACGACATTAATGTTGCAGCTGCGAGTCGAGCATCACAAGCGACTCTTAGTTTCTAATCCACTGCGATGACGTCAAACTCTTCATGAAGTGACAGCAAAACATTAGCAGCTCTGAACAGAAGCTTCTCAGTTCATCTGATCCTGAAGCTGTTGTTGTTTTAAGACGATTCAACCGCGTGATCGATGGTGGAACGAAAGAATAATATAAACATTAACATTTTTGTTTCTTAAAATAACTTGATGGTGTTTTTTTATGGTTTGCATTTAAATAAAGAGTTTACAAAATTAAAATAATTTGATTTGAATTTTTAATTAACATGCAAATATTCACGTTCTTTTTTGTGTTTCTATTAAACTTCCAGCCACTAGATGGCAGTAGTCATTACTTTACACTGTATAATTTTTATTCTTTCTGGGTTTCTTTTGCTTTTAAATCCTTTTTTATCGTATTGCTACTTTTTTATATTTTATAAAAATTGTTTAATCATAGAGGTTTATTTTTTTTTTTAAATGTAAACAATGTAACAATTAAAGTGCAAGTATTCACAGCTTTTGTTCATTTTTGTGTTGCAATTAAACTTCCGGCCTCTAGAAGGCAGCAGTCATTTCGTCCTTTGCAGCTAAAGGAAGAATGTGAGTATACAGCAGCTTTTAAATAAATATTTTAAATACTACACATATATACTTGTTACTACACTATCACAACACTAGAGTCAAGTACTGGACAATACTACACATATATACTTGTTACTACACTATCACAACACCAGAGTCAAGTATTTGACAATACTACACATATATACTTGTTACTACACTATCACAACACCAGAGTCAAGTACTGGACAATACTACACATATATACTTGTTACTACACTATCACAACACCAGAGTCAAGTACTGGACAATACTACACATATATACTTGTTACTACACTATCACAACACCAGAGTCAAGTACTGGACAATACTACACATATATACTTGTTACTACACTATCACAACACCAGAGTCAAGTACTGGACAATACTACATATATATACTTGTTACTACACTATCACAACACCAGAGTCAAGTACTGGACAATACTACACATATATACTTGTTACTACACTATCACAACACCAGAGTCAAGAACTGGACAATACTACACATATATACTTGTTACTACATTATCACAACACCAGAGTCAAGTACTGGACAATACTACACATATATACTTGTTACTACACTATCACAACACCAGAGTCAAGTACTGGACAATACTACACATATATACTTGTTACTACACTATCACAACACCAGAGTCAAGTACTGGACAATACTACACATATATACTTCACTATCACTATATATCACTATATATCATATTCTTGTATTGTGATATCAACACATCAACAAAATATTTCTAGAGTGAAGTTCTTGACTTGTCTCTAATCTCTTGTATTTCTTGAGAATCAGGCTAAATATCCGTGACATGCTTTCTAACAGGTTCTCCGCTCAAGGCAAAACGGTTTGGCTTGAAAACATAAAACGTCTGAACATGTCTGGTCCTGCCAGAGAAGCACGAGGAGCCACACGGTGCTGCAGCTACTGTTCTCTTGACAGCAGCTGCTGGAGTTTTCTTGTATGCATGAGCTTTTTCAGCACCACAGCCTCCCAGTCCAACACAAGCACTGAGGTCACAGCTGAGCTGATGTACACACATCACATCACATGCTCAAATACTTCTCTCAGTGCACTGGTTAGTATCATCAGGATAGTGTACGTACTAACTAGTAACTAATCCTCCTGATCACCTGCTGGCAGCACGTTTGCTTTCAAGAAATATGAGAAATATTGACGAGATATTTACCCTGGTATCAGCAGCGAAGACGTGTTATCCTTGTACTGCTGCTGAAAATACACCTGTAACTATATGAATATATATATATATATATATATATATATGTAACGAAAGTTACATCATATATATATATATATATATATATATATATGATGTAACTTTCGTTTACAACGTCAACGTCACTAAGATGGAGTCGTTTAGTGTAGAAAGTGTCCATCGATAAATACTCAGTTTTGTGTGTGTTTTAGTGTCAATTTAGTGTGTATGGAGCACTACATTTACACACTAAGAATTGAGACGCACTTATGCACTAAAAATACTAAGTTTAAGTACACAAGTATGCGATTTGAGACACAGCTACAGTCTTTAACTCCGACAATTTAAAGAAATTTTAAGAAAAAAATGACTTCATATGAAGAGAAAAGACCAAAGAAATGTGTCAAGAAAGAATATTAAATGCGTGATTATAGCAAAACTATCAAATAATTCAATATTATTTATGAATTTAACGACGTTTCTTTAAATAAATTGAACTTTTTTTAAAATATGAAAAAAGAACATGTTAATTGGACATTAACAAACTTAAAAAAAATTTAATTATTATTTTCTTGTGTTTCATTTAATTCTAATATAACAAAGAAGACGTAAAGTCACGGAAAAAACACTAAACGAAAGATTATCATAAATTATTAACCCAAAAAACAAAACATTATATATTATATATATATATATATATATATTAAACAAATGCAACAAAAAAAATTAAAAATATGCTTTTACTTTCATAGAAACGTTTACACTGTATCAGTTATACAATAAACTGTTCTATAGATATATAAAATATATATGGTTTGACAGTTTTCAATTTCGGTGACTATTGTGATTATGTTGGAAATTCCTGACACACATTATTGTATAAAAAAATTAAATAATTACTTTTGCTGTTAAAGCCGCAAAATTAAAATTGGAAATCTTCGGTCTGGCTCCCCCTAGTGACGGAACAACAAAACTGCCATGTAGTGGCTCCTTTGTTGCGCCGTTGCCACGTACCACATGTGCATTTGTTTACAAAAAAATACAAACATATTGAAATGCAACATGGCAAAATGCCATGGAAACAGTTTTGGGTGAACTTGTCCCTTCACTCGCAAACATGACTCACACTTTAGTTGTCATTACTTTTGCTAAATACTCGTAGAAAATCTTTGGCAGTGATGAATCACAGTAAAACGTCATCCAAAAAATGCTGAAAAACTCTGAGTTGGTAAATAAGCTTCGTTCCTCGGTGGACAATTTTCTGCTGGAGGCGGAAGTAAAAAAAAACTCTGAGCCATATTTCCCGGCACCGTAAATACTTTGTAAAGTGTAAACAAACACACAGTGTTGTTGTGTTTCTGTCGACATCAGACCATCTGTTGAATCTGTTGAATCTGTTGAATCTGTTGAATCTGTTGAATCTGTTGAATCTGTTGAATCTGTTGAATCTGCTGCTGCATCGAACAACATGATGTCGACGTGAACCTGGACCTGCATGAGAACTTCAACGTTGAACCTCAAACTGAACCACGTGTAACATCTTGAGAAGTTCCTGTTGATACGATGACATCATGTTTAAGATAAGATAAGATTTACAGAATCTGATGTTGAAGGAATATCTACAGTATATACATATGTATTTCTTTGATTATTTTTATGGTTTGTTTTTTAATAAAGTATTTACAAAATTGAAATAATTTGATTCACAAAATGAACATGCAAATATTCGTGTGATCCCGGAGATGACTGAGGACGAGAGGATACAGTGAGTCCAGCAGCTTTTAAATATTTTAAATACTAAGACAATAAGTAAGTACTGGACAATACTACACATATATACTTGTTACTACACTATCCACACGGTGTTGGATATTATTCTTTCTCTCAACGATGTCTTGTACTAAAATTATATATATTTTTATTATTATTTCCCCCAACACCAGAGTCAAGTACTGGACAATACTACACATATATACTTGTTACTACACTATCACAACACCAGAGTCAAGTACTGGACAATACTACACATATATATACTTGTTACTACACTATCACAACACCAGAGTCAAGTACTGGACAATACTACACATATATACTTGTTACTACACTTTCACTATATATCGTATGATTGTATCGTGATACTATCAACACATTCTTAAAAACACACACCTATTCTTGAGTGTGTTTAACTACTATATTTAACTAAGCATGTATGTTTAACACGTAACACACTAATCTTCAAAGTCAACACACGTGTACAAAGTATTAAAAAACAAACAAAAAAAGCTGAAATTGAAAGAATCCACATTAGCAGGAAGTACTGCAGTCGTTGACAGTGAAGAAGTTTGTTCCAACAGTTGTGTGTTCGCTGAGATAACAGAAGAAATAATGATGACAGGAGAGATTAAAGACTTTTTTAATGCATTTCAGAGAGAGATGAAACTGTCGTCTTAAACCCTCTGGCAGCAGCTGAAGCACGACATGCTCTCCTGGCCTCTCCTGGATCTGTGAGGATCTACTGTGTTTAAACCTAGTCTCGACTGTGAGATGTTTCTCCAGACGTGGACCAGACATGAGCAGACGAGTGCAGATCAATAGATGATCGTTATCATCTAATGTTAATGTTGATGAACATACGACTCTTTCTGTTGTATTAGGTTTTTAAATATTTATTTTGATAGTTTTTTTTAAACCTGTATGTGTTTTTTCAATTAAGTTTTTTAATAAAATTAAATAATAACATTAAATATAAATATGTAGTGACCTTGACGAAGTGTCAAATTTACAGATGAGGCTAAATTCGATCAGTAAACACTAGTGATGTGTGTTGTCAAGAACTATACCTCCATCCATCCATCTATTCATCCATCCATCTATTCATCCATTAATCTATTCATCCATCCATCTATTCATCCATCAATCTATTCATCCATCCATCTATTCATCCATCCATCCCTCCATCCATCCATCTATCTATTCATCCATCCATCTATTAATCCATCTATCTATTCATCCATCCATCTATTCATCCATCTATCTATTCATCCATCCATCTATTCATCCATCTATCTATTCATCCATCAATCTATTCATCTATTCATCCATCCATCTATTCATCCTTTCATGCACCTATCTATTCATCCATCCATCTATTCATCCATCCATCTATTCATCCATCTATCTATTCATCCATCAATCTATTCATCCATCCATCTATTCATCCTTTTACCCACCTATCTATTCATCCAGCCATCTATTCATCCATCTATCTATTCATCCATCCATCTATTCATCCATCCATATATTCATCTTTTTAACCCACCTATCTATTCATCCATCCATCATCTATTCATCCATCCATCTATTCATCCATCCATCTATTCATCCATCCATCCCTCCATCCATCCATCTATCTATTCATCCATCCATCTATTAATCCATCTATCTATTCATCCATCCATCTATTCATCCATCTATCTATTCATCCATCCATCTATTCATCCATCTATCTATTCATCCATCAATCTATTCATCTATTCATCCATCCATCTATTCATCCTTTCATGCACCTATCTATTCATCCATCCATCTATTCATCTATCCATCTATTCATCCATCTATCTATTCATCCATCAATCTATTCATCCATCCATCTATTCATCCTTTCACCCACCTATCTATTCATCCAGCCATCTATTCATCCATCTATCTATTCATCCATCCATCTATTCATCCATCCATATATTCATCTTTTAACCCACCTATCTATTCATCCATCCATCATCTATTCATCCATCCATCTATTCATCCATCCATCTATTCATCCACCTATCTATTCATCCATTCATCTATTCATCCATCCATCTATTCATCCATCAATCCGTCCACCCATACATCCACCCACCTATCTATTCATCCACCTATCAATTCATCTATTCATCTATTCATCCATCCATCCATCCATTTATTCATCCATCCATCCATCCATCCATCCATCCATCCATCCATCCATCCATCCATCCATCCATCCATCCATCCATCCATCCATCCATCCATCCAACCATCCATCCATCCATCCATCCATCCATCCATCCATCCATCCATCCATCATCCATCCATCCATCCATCATCCATCCATCCATCCATCCATCCATCCATCCATCCATCCATCCATCCATCCATCCATCCATCCATCCATCCATCCATCCATCCATCCATCCATCCATCCATCCATCCATCCATCCATCCATCCATCCATCCATCCATCCATCCATCCATCCATGCGTCAATCCATCCATCATTTATATATGAACAGACATCTTATTATTAAATATATGATAAATCGATCGAGGTCAAGGCAACAGGTTTTGATTTGTAGATCTTGGTTTGTTTATTTTTGTGTTCCTGCAGTAATAATCCCCTGCAGTGACAACATGTTGCAGAATAAAAGTGTACATTCTGGTTGTTTAAGCTCATAAACAAGCATCCAGTGAAGCAAACATATGGAGTAAAGCCAAGTCTATCAGCGCCTGAGGCGACCCGCAAACTTTCAGCAAATCAAAGCATATTAGACACAAATAAAGTACACAACTGACACACTGGCCTTGTGGATCGTTGCTGCAACACAAGCACGAGCCGCCGTCGGAATTAAAGAAGCTTTTTTCCTGGTAAATGGAAGCACTAGAGACACTCAAGGACAGACGTACTCTGCATCTTTTCCAGGACAGTCTCAGGCAGAATCACAACAACGAGCAACTGTTTCATCAAAGCTCACCTGCAACATGTGACACACAAACAACACCAGGTGATGTTTCTCTTACGTATGTGATGTTCTTACGTATGTGATGTTCTTACGTATGTGATGTAACCAGAACTGTCTTCTCAAGTATTCCTCAAAACGTAACTGCATAACAAACACAATGTAAGGGTAACAAACAGATGTAATAATGCATTTATTCATTTTACCATTTTTTAAAAGAAACTTGGTGTAGTGTATTGGTGTTTATATTGTATTAGTGTTTATATTGTATTAGTGTGTATAGTGTATTTGTGTGTAGTGTATTGGTGTGTATAGTGTATTAGTGTGTATATTGTATTGGTGTGTATAGTGTATTGTATTGTGTGTATGGAGTGTAATGTATTAGTGTTATATTGTATTAGTGTGTATAGTGTATTGGTGTTTATATTGTATTAGTGTGTATAGTGTATTGGTGTGTAGTGTATTAGTGTTTATATTGTATTAGTGTGTATAGTGTATTGGTGTGTAGTGTATTAGTGTTTATATTGTATTAGTGTGTATAGTGTATGGGTGTTTATATTGTATTAGTGTGTATACTGTATTGGTGTGTAGTGTATTAGTGTTTATATTGTATTAGTGTGTATAGTGTATTGGTGTGTAGTGTATTAGTGTTTATATTGTATTAGTGTGTATAGTGTATTGGTGTTTATATTGTATTGGTGTGTATAGTGTATTGGTGTGTAGTGTATTAGTGTTTATATTGTATTAGTGTGTATAGTGTATTGGTGTGTAGTGTATTAGTGTTTATATTGTATTAGTGTGTATAGTGTATCGGTGTGTAGTGTATTAGTGTTTATATTGTATTAGTGTGTATAGTGTATTGGTGTGTATAGTGTATTAGTGTTTATATTGTATTAGTGTGTATAGTTTATTGGTGTGTAGTGTATTAGTGTTTATATTGTATTAGTGTGTATAGTGTATTGGTGTGTAGTGTATTAGTGTTCATAT
>JACEEU010000710.1:2303761-2328761 GCA_016630915.1 Callionymus lyra
TTCATCTTTTTCTTCATGACTTAACATCGTCAGCGGTCACAAGCTTCATGACACAGCTGACGATGTATCACGATACAGTGTTGTTTTTTTGAAAGAGCACTAGATGTCGCTCTCACTCAGTGACATCTAGTGGTCATTATGAAAGAAGACACTGTATCGTGATACATCTGTATGATGCGAAAGACAGACGCAGAAAATACCTTTTTTTTCAAAGGCCAATCCTGTGTCATCAGTTTATCGAAATGTGATTTGACACTTATGTGAATATAAATCACTCAACTGAAGGGCTGCACGATATATCGAAAAAATAGGCACGTGTGATATGCATCGAAAACATGTGATCATTTATCATTTTTTATTGTATTAATCAAACATTTCTTAAATGCACACTTCGACCAATCAGTGTCGCGTTCTGTAAAGTTTTCAATTTGTACTTTTATGTCTCGTTGTTGTTTACGTCTCCGTCAAACACTAGTGATCCAGTGAAGTAATACTAACTTATGATCTAGTCAAACACTAGTGATCCAGTGAAGTAATACTAACTTATAATCTAGTCAAACACTAGTGATCCAGTGAAGTAATACTAACTTATGATCTAGTCAAACACTAGTGATCCAGTGGAGTAATACTAACTTATGATCTAGTCAAACACTAGTGATCCAGTGAAGTAATACTAACTTATGATCTAGTCAAACACTAGTGATCCAGTGAAGTAATACTAACTTATGATCTAGTCAAACACTAGTGATCCAGTGAAGTAATACTAACTTATGATCTAGTCAAACACTAGTGATCCAGTGAAGTAATACTAACTTATGATCTAGTCAAACACTAGTGATCCAGTGAAGTAATACTAACTTATGATCTAGTCAAACACTAGTGATCCAGTGAAGTAATACTAACTTATGATCTAGTCAAACACTAGTGATCCAGTGAAGTAATACTAACTTATGATCTAGTCAAACACTAGTGATCCAGTGAAGTAATACTAACTTATGATCTAGTCAAACACTAGTGATCCAGTGAAGTAATACTAACTTATGATCTAGTCAAACACGAGTGATCCAGTGAAGTAATACTAACTTCTGATCTAGTCAAACACTAGTGATCCAGTGAAGTAATACTAACTTCTGATCTAGTCAAACACTAGTGATCCAGTGAAGTAATACTAACTTATGATCTAGTCAAACACTAGTGATCCAGTGAAGTAATACTAACTTATGATCTAGTCAAACACTAGTGATCCAGTGAAGTAATACTAACTTATGATCTAGTCAAACACTAGTGATACAGTGAAGTAATACTAACTTATGATCTAGTCAAACACTAGTGATCCAGTGAAGTAATACTAACTTATGATCTAGTCAAACACTAGTGATCCAGTGAAGTAATACTAACTTATGATCTAGTCAAACACTAGTGATCCAGTCACTCGTCTCTTTCAACCTCCTTTGTTAAAGCAACATATTGTAAGAACTTTTCATCTCGTCTTGTTTTCTTATAAGATCGTGAACTTCCAAACAAACCTGTCCGTCTTCACCGTATGCTAACAAGCTAAGTTGTTAGCGTCATTTATAAAGTGTTGTGTGTCCGTCTTCACTGTATGCTAACAAGCTAAGTTGTTAGCGTCATTTATAAAGTGTTATGTGTGTGTCTTCACCGTATGCTAACGAGCTAAGTTGTTAGCGTCATTTATAAAGTGTTATGTGTGTGTCTTCACCGTATGCTAACGAGCTAAGTTGTTAGCGTCATTTATAAAGTGTCATGTGTGCGTGTACAAGGATTTATTATTGATTTGGTGATATCACGACGCGCCGGCGGCTCCTCTCTGATGTCGCTCATGTTTAGCGGGAAACCGCAAGATTTCATTGGGATTTAGGAAGAACCACAAGCTTTCATGGAGTTGATGTTACAGAGACCAAACACTCTTAGACTGCACAATAAATGCAATAACTCCGTCTACATAATGATACTTTTGACTAAAAGTATACTATTTATAATGGTCAAAACATTTTTACACCTTTACCAAACTGCCTTTTTATGTTTGCTGTTGCCGACACTTCTCACACCCAGCGGAGGTTCTTCACGGGAGCCACATGGAAAGTACTAAAGGTTTTAAAAAAAAGAGTATTTGCTGTAGAAGAAGGAAATAAAAAACTGACCTGATTCGTCTTGAAAATATGGAAAGTCTTCTGTGCCAGATACATGCTAATGTATTCACTGAACGAGAAAATTTCATCACTGAAAGATTCTCTTAAGATGAAACTGAAGATCACATTAATGCAAATTGACTTTCCATGATTAAGTTTACTTTATGTAATCCCCCCGAACCCCCTCTTTCCTCAGACGTCCTCCCACAGGTTGCAGGAGTCGCTTGTGATGCTTCAGCGACTGTGCAGGAGCTTCAGGGCCTGATCTGAAGCAGCTTCTCATGCACGGCTGATGATACACAAACACCAGGACGACCACGACAACAGTCAACACTGTCTTTGTAGATGCTGGGATTATCGCACTAAAGTGTAGATTACACAAACCTTACTCACTTACCGCGCAAAAGTGTGAGGCTTCCTGACTTTTTATAGTATTTTTTTCATCGTTTCATCTTGTTCTCATTATTTTAAAATGACATTAAACACATACAATATTGGAAACTATGACTTTTTTGAAAAAATGTGTAACTTTTATTGTTAAATGTGACACAAGATTGACACGATATTGTGCTTAATTCGTTTTACCCCTTTACCCTAAATATTTTAGATCATACACTATATAAATAACATAATAAAATGCAAATTTAATGACTTTATAGTATTTGAAACAAAAAACTTGACCAGATATTTGAACTACTTCTACCCTGAAAGATGTTCTAATGTAATAATTCTATAATCTTAATAAAATGGCTAAAGTTTAAGTTAATATATTTGTCTGGATTCAAGAAAACCAGTACAATTAAATGAAAAATGACATTAACTGATTGGTTTTTATGCAGTAAAACAAGTTCTGTGAGATATTAAAGTTCAAAAGGAAAATATATATTAAACATTGTCAAAACAATCAAACACCAGAGGACGACCACGACAACAGTGTCTTTGTTAGCTGCTGGGATTATCGCACTAAAGTGTAGATTACACAAACTTTTTGACGCACACTCACTCACAGCGCATTAGTGTGAGGCTTCCTGACTTTTAATAGTATTTTTTTTATCGTTTCATCTTGTTTTTATTATTTTAAAATGACATTAAACACATACAATATTGGAAACTATGAATTATTTAAAAAAGAAGAGAGAAGAGAAAAGAACAATAATGAAAATAATATATATATTTATATATATATATATAAATTAGGTGGACTCATTTTCAGAATAATGATCCTGATT
This sequence comes from Callionymus lyra, assembly GCA_016630915.1. NCBI lineage: Eukaryota > Metazoa > Chordata > Actinopteri > Syngnathiformes > Callionymidae > Callionymus > Callionymus lyra. Next base: position 2,307,141 of record JACEEU010000710.1, read on the forward strand.
GTTTTGAATTTTATTTTTATTTTTTTCTCACATAAATTGTTTTAATATTTTTAACAAACATGATCCCGACCAATGCTTTGATTTAGTTCTAATATATCAATAAAAATGTTATAATCTCATATAAAATGTATCAAAGAGAAAAGACCTTCAACAAAAAATTGCATTTTAGGTCAATTAAAGTCAACTTTTAAAGTTCATTTTTGTTTGTTTGGTTTCCAATGAAATGAAATTGTTTGTTGCAGCAACAATCGTTGACTTGTCTCAAATTCTAACAAACTTCTTATTTAGTTTAATAATCTGGAAAAATGTGACACATCCGGGATAAATCCTTCAAATATGTAGTAGATCCAGATGAATCCAAACAATGTAAAACGTAGTAAAAGTTAAATTCCACATGAAGAAGCAATAATCCAAAGTTCTATTTATTTCTTCTTTTGTCTTTTCTTTCATTAAAATCTACTCAGATGATCCTGAACCTCCGACGTGTCTCTGCCTGTCGTCGGTTCGACCTCAATAACCTCGTCCGTCTCCTTCTGTTGACACTCGTTCCTTTACATACACCTACTTCTAGCTCTGCTCCCACATACAGATCAATCTCTGAAGACTTTCTCACATCCTGCACCACAGTTCAGAACAACTCACCGTCCTTCACTGTACTGGAAGTTAGTCATTATTTCTAGAGCGCCTTGTGTCAGACCAGGGTCACAATGCGCTTAAAAAATCAGAACAGTACACAGTTAAAAATACATAAAAAATAATAATAAGCACAAATAAGAATGTCTTAAGATGTTTCTTGAAGGAGTCAGTAGATCATCAAACACAGGGGAAATGTGAGTTCTTCTAGTAGAGCAGCTCAGAATTTTCACTGCAAAGTTTTAAGGATCATAGAAATGTGAGTTCTTCTACTAGAGCGGCTCAGAATTCTGGCTGCAGAGTTCTAATGATCATAGAAATGTGAGTTCTTCTACTAGAGCGGCTCAGAATTCCAGCTGCAGAGTTTCAGGATCAAGAGGCTACTAGAGCGGCTTCTCCTCAGAGTTTTAAGGATCATAGAAATGTGAGTTCTTCTACTAGAGCGGCTCAGAATTCTCCCTGCAGAGTTTTAAGGATCATAGAAATGTGAGTTCTTCTACTAGAGCGGCTCAGAATTCTCCCTGCAGAGTTTTAAGGATCATAGAAATGTGAGTTCTTCTACTAGAGCGGCTCAGAATTCTCCCTGCAGAGTTTTAAGGATCATAGAAATGTGAGTTCTTCTACTAGAGCGGCTCAGAATTCTCCCTGCAGAGTTTTAAGGATCATAGAAATGTGAGTTCTTCTACTAGAGCGGCTCAGAATTCTCCCTGCAGAGTTTTAAGGATCATAGAAATGTGAGTTCTTCTACTAGAGCGACTCAGAATTCTCCCTGCAGAGTTTTAAGGATCATAGAAATGTGAGTTCTTCTACTAGAGCGGCTCAGAATTCTCCCTCAGAGTTTATCCCTGCAGAGTTTTAAGGATCATAGAAATGTGAGTTCTTCTACTAGAGCGACTCAGAATTTTCGCTGCAAAGTTTTAAGGATCATAGAAATGTGAGTTCTTCTACTAGAGCGACTCAGAATTTTCGCTGCAGAGTTTTAAGGATCATAGAAATGTGAGTTCTTCTACTAGAGCGGCTCAGAATTCTCCCTGCAGAGTTTTAAGGATCATAGAAATGTGAGTTCTTCTACTAGAGCGGCTCAGAATTCTCCCTGCAGAGTTTTAAGGATCATAGAAATGTGAGTTCTTCTACTAGAGCGGCTCAGAATTCCAGCTGCAGAGTTTCAAGGATCATAGAAATGTGAGTTCTTCTGAGGGATTTTCCTGGACATAGAGTTCTTCTACTAGAGCGGCTCAGAATTCTCCCTGCAGAGTTTTAAGGATCGTAGAAATGTGAGTTCTTCTACTAGACTCGAATCTCAGAATTCCAGCTGCAGAGTTTTAAGGATCATAGAAATGTGAGTTCTTCTACTAGAGCGGCTCAGAATTCCAGCTGCAGAGTTTTAAGGATCATAGAAATGTGAGTTCTTCTACTAGAGCGGCTCAGAATTCCAGCTCAGAGTTTTAAGGATCATGGAAATTTAATTTTTTTTTTAAAAACCCCCCACTGCAGAGTTTTAAGGATCATAGAAATGTGAGTTCTTCTACTAGAGCGGCTCAGAATTCCAGCTGCAGAGTTTTAAGGATCATAGAAATGTGAGTTCTTCTACTAGAGCGGCTCAGAATTCTCCCTGCAGAGTTTTAAGGATCATAGAAATGTGAGTTCTTCTACTAGAGCAGCTCAGAATTCCAGCTCCAGAGTTTCAAGGAACATAGAAATTTGAGTTCTTCTACTAGAGTGGCTCAGAATTTTCCCTGCAGAGTTTTAAGGATCATAGAAATGTGAGTTCTTTTACTAGAGCGGCTCAGAATTCTCCCTGCAGAGTTTTAAGGATCATAGAAATGTGAGTTCTTCTACTAGAGCGGCTCAGAATTCTCCCTGCAGAGTTTTAAGGATCATAGAAATGTAAGTTATTCTATGATATCGACTCAGAATTCTCCCTGCAGAGTTTTAAGGATCATAGAAATGTGAGTTCTTCTACTAGAGCGGCTCAGAATTCTGGCTGCAGAGTTTTAAGGATCATAGAAATGTGAGTTCTTCTACTAGAGCGGCTCAGAATTCTGGCTGCAGAGTTTTAAGGATCATAGAAATGTGAGTTCTTCTACTAGAGCGGCTCAGAATTCTCCCTGCAGAGTTTTAAGGATCATAGAAATGTGAGTTCTTCTACTAGAGCGACTCAGAATACTCGCTCCAGAATTTTAATGATCATAGAAATGTGAGTTCTTCTACTAGAGCGGCTCAGAATTTTCCCTGCAGAGTTTTAAGGATCATAGAAATGTGAGTTCTTCTACTAGAGCGGCTCAGAATTCTCCCTGCAGAGTTTTAAGGATCATGGAAATGTGAGTTCTTCTACTAGAGCGGCTCAGAATTCTCCCTGCAGAGTTTTAAGGATCATAGAAATGTAAGTTATTCTATGATATCGACTCAGAATTCTCCCTGCAGAGTTTTAAGGATCATAGAAATGTGAGTTCTTCTACTAGAGCGGCTCAGAATTCTGGCTGCAGAGTTTTGTATGAACTGCAGGCGAGACACATCCTTCTTGTTTAGACATGAAAACAAACTGTTACAATAGTCTTAACGACACAAACACATGGATTATAAGATCAAAATCATGCTGTGACATCATTTTCCAAAGTTTAGAGTTTTTCTAGAGAAAAACTAGAGACATGTCTTTATCAAATACAACACCAGTTTGACCTAAGTCACCCAAGGACTGACTCAACCCTAGAACTTGGCTAGAACAGAGTTTCAGTTGTTTTAGTTTTGAAACTACTGTAAACTACATCATGCGGGTTCAGAAGAAGTTCGGTGGCCCGGGATAGTAGCGGGTCAAGCCGGTGCATGTCAGCGACGGCACCCGTCGGACCAGTCGCGCTGGTTCCAGCGTAAGCCGGGATGAAAACAGAGTTGACAGTTAACGTCGGCGCTCGTGCTCTTAACAATGCTCGACGAGTGCATCACTCGTGTGTCTTATGTAAGCGGCTCTGATTTCAAGTCGCCACGATGTGTCGTCTCACGAGACGTGTGCGAACAGTTCAGATGATACAACCCGGCAAAGAGGTTTTACTTATCGTACTTGCAGTCGACCAAAGAAGGAGGGATTGAAGGACATTACCTGCAACACAAGGAGAGAGAGAGAGAGTTAGTCCAGATTTTTAAAGTTATGGATTATAACAATATCAGATTTTAAAACAAGCAAAATAAGCTTCGCCTGAAGCAGTTGATGCATTATTTAAAATGTTCAAGATAAGAGTGCGGCCAACAAACGCACAAAATAATCCAGACAATGGGTGGAAAAAAAAAAAATACATCAATTTAAAACAAGTTTTTGTTGAAGAACAAACCATTCGATCATAACTTATTAGACAAGGATGTGGAACATTCAAGGAAAGAAAAACAGATCGAAGTGAACCAACATTTATTCATTTTCTACTGCTTTATCCCTTGTTGGGGTCGCGGGGAGACTGGAGTCTATCCCAGTTTCACAGGGCGAGAGGCAGGGGACACACTGGACAGGACGTCAGTCCGTCTCAGGACACACGAAGACAGACAACCATTCACACACACACTCATACCTATGGACAATTTCCCTCAAGTTCTCAATCAACCTCTGTATGTTTTTGGACTGTGGGAGGAAACCGGAGTGCCCGGAGTAAACCCACACAACACGGGGAGAACATACTAACTACACACAGATAGGTGACAGTAAATTAATAAAACATGTTACAGGCAAAATATAATGTAGATGTTTTTCTATTCTGTGTTATTCTTTGTATTATTTCTTTGTGTTATGTCATTTTTTCTATGTAATTTGCACTTTGCCATCCTTTGCCCTTTGTTCTTCATTTGCCCTTTGTTCTCGCACGGTTCAGCACAACGAGTTCAGTTCACCTCCGTCTCTGCTGCTCCTTATCTAGTTTGGAGTCCAAACCGATAATAGAAAACTATTTCCAGACCTCGGCGAGAACATAAGCTGTTGGAGCTGAAACACACGCCATTAGAACCAGGAATAAAAAGGTAGATTTTAAGAGCGAACGCTCGATAAAAAAGACGTAGATTTGCATTTTCACGCCTCGGCCAAGAGTGAATATTCATAGAAGCGACACAAACGCGTCTTTGATGAAACCATATGTTTTGTTGTTCGAGCGACAGGTTTGCACCAGTTTGAATATTCATACGTCAACAATTAACAACACACAACTCCTGTCTGGTCTGAACTCATTAGTATTTCCTGTAAAAATAAACTGAAATATTTTTATCGTTGATTCTTTAAGAAAATGTCGACCAGATACAACCAGAAATCAACATGAGGTCAAAAAATATATTTTGTCTGAACAAAATCAAGCAGGATTTTTTAACTGTTTCTTATAACAAAAACAAATGATCAACTTAAGTGTGTGTTAAAGTGTGTATATACGTGTCTGTAAATTGTGTATGAACATGTGTTAAAGTGTGTATGTACGTGTGTGTGAAAGTGTGTATGTACGTGTGTGTTAAAATGTGTATGTATGTGTGTCTTAAAGTGTGTATGTACGTGTGTGTTAAAGTGTGTATGTAATTTGTTGTATTAAAGTGTGTATGTATGTGTGTCTTAAAGTGTGTATGTACGTGTGTGTTAAAGTGTGTATGTATGTGTGTCTTAAAGTGTGTATGTACGTGTGTGTTAAAGTGTGTATGTATGTGTGTCTTAAAGTGTGTATGTACGTGTGTGTTAAAGTGTGTATGTATGTGTGTCTTAAATGTGTGTGTGTACATGTGTGTTTAAAGTGTGTATGTGTGTGTGTCTTAAAGTGTGTATGTACGTGTGTGTTAAAATGTATATATTCTGTATGTGTGTCTTAAAGTGTGTATGTACATGTGTGTTAAAGTGTGTATGTATGTGTGTCTTAAAGTGTGTATGTACGTGTGTGTTAAAATGTGTGTGTGTTAAAGTGTGTATGTATGTGTGTGTCTTAAAGTGTGTATGTACGTGTGTGTTAAAGTGTGTATATACGTGTCTGTTAAATTGTGTATGAACATGTGTTAAAGTGTGTATGTATGTGTGTGTTAAAGTGTGTATATACGTGTCTGTTAAATTGTGTATGAACATGTGTTAAAGTGTGTATGTACGTGTGTGTTAAAGTGTGTATATACGTGTCTGTTAAATTGTGTATGAACATGTGTTAAAGTGTGTATAGTGTGTGTTAAAGTGTGTATATACGTGTCTGTTAAATTTGTATGAACATGTGTTAAAGTGTGTATGTACGTGTGTGTTAAAAGTGTGTATTACGTGTCTGTTAAATTGTGTATGAACATGTGTTAAAGTGTGTATGTACGTGTGTGTTAAAGTGTGTATATACGTGTCTGTTAAATTGTGTATGAACATGTGTTAAAGTGTGTATGTACGTGTGTGTTAAAGTGTGTATATACGTGTCTGTTAAATTGTGTATGAACATGTGTTTAAGTGTGTATGTACGTGTCTGTTAAAGTGTGTATGTACGTGTGTGTTAAAGTGTGTATGTATGTGTGTCTTAAAGTGTGTGTGTGTATGTCTGTGTTTGTACAAAACTCTCTTTTGCATTGAAATATTGACATTAGAAAATGATCTTAAGCTCCGCCCACTGAAAACACTTGTTGTTCTGGAGATGAAATCTTGTTGACCATAACCACACCCACTCTGCTGTGATTGGTCAAGCATGGAGGTTTGTAGCCGCACGTCATCAATGGTCTCCACCTCCAAGGGACTCGTTGTATAAACAAAGCGTGATTATAGCTGGAGGAGGAGTGAAGCCATTAGTACGTCATCATGGACTCTCGTAACCTCTCGTTCGTCCAGATTTCAGAGCAACTTTATAAAGTAATAAAGTGTAAAACATGGTCATGATGAGAAGTTACTGCGTCTTGAAGAATATTTCACTACATGACACCAGAGTCGATCATTAATTGACCCATGAATCTAAATGGCAGCAAGAAACAAACCTCATATATTTAAATACACATATTGGTGTTATTTGATTATTATATTTACACAGACAATGTTGATCATAAATTCCTTTCAAAAGAGCTGAACTCTGATCCTTTCTTTCTCTTCCATCTGACCCACATTCTCTGGTTGCATCACTTCCTCTGCTCTCAGACGGACCGCTAACCTATTGCGTCTGGCGGCGGCAGCTAAATGCAATCTGTTTGTTGCTGAGGTTGATGTTTAACCCGTTCAGCGCTGAAGTCGCAGGAATCAATCTTCAGGTTGAGGTGAAGGAAGAAAAAAAAACATTTTTCTGCTCGAGCACCTACTTCTCCGGCCGGTTACAAAGGAGAAGAAACAATTTAGAAACGTATTTAGAAATGAAGGTTCCATCATGTAATCGTAGTTCAGACCATTTTTAAATGTGTAAATAATATGTAATTATTATTCTCTCCATTCTCGTCACAGGTACTCAAATGTGTTTCTGAAGAATAAAACATTTTCATGGCTGCGATGTTTCTTTTGTCCGAGGTTGAAGCCGCCGATGCAAAGGTTCCTCAGTGAGGGCGGCGCCGAGGAGAACATTGACGAGGCTGAATGACGCAGAAGCTCAACTCTCTCTTATAAAACATGTTTCCACAAACTCTTTTTATTGCTTGCTAGAAATCAAACAATGACTGAAAACACTCTGCAGCTAAATGTGGACAAAACTAAAACTCTGGTGATTGTTGATGATAAGGTTCCAGGGTTGAGTCAGTACTTGAGTGACTTAGGTCAGTCTGTCAAACTGAGCCTGAGAAACCTGGGTGTTGTATTTGATAAAGTCATGTCTCTTGTTCGACACTGAAGAAAACTGACCTTCAAAAAAATCTCTAAACTTAGGAAAATGTTGTCACAACATGATCTGGATCTTATAATCCATGCGTTTGTTTCTTCTCGTCTGGACTATTGTAACAGTTTGTTTAGTGTCTTAACAAGAAGGATGTGTCTCGCCTGCAGTTGATTCAAAACTCTGCAGCCAGAATTCTGAGCCGCTCTAGTAGAAGAACTCACATTTCTCCTTCAAACTCTTCACTGGCTGCCAGTTTCTTTCAGGATCATTTTAAAATTCTGGTTCTTACTTTCAGATCTATTCATGGTCAGACCTTCCATCAGTGATCTGATCCAGACTTACACCCCAGCTCGGGCTCTGAGGTCTGTGGATCAGAATCTACTGATGGTTCCACGCACACGGCTCAGGACCAGAGGAGAGAAATCTTTTCAGGCTGTTGCTCCTAAGCTTTGGAACGATCTTCTCTCTCTTTGCTCTTGATGATCTACTGACTCCTTTAAGAAACATCTTAAGACGTTTTTATTTGTTCAGGCTTTTCCTTGAATTTCTGGAACTCCTGTGTTGTTCTCAGTTTTATCTTGACCTTTAAAGTATATATTTTATTGAATATACTGTATATGAAACAATATTGTTTTGATTATTTAAGCGCTTTGTGACCCTGGTCTGGAAAAGCGCTATACAAATAAAAATAACTTACTTACCAAGGTTTGACTCAACCATGTGACCACGACTAAGGTAGGATTGTAGATATTTGCCTTTTGGCTCAGCTCTCTTCACTAAAACAAACAGATTCTCTTGAGGAAGCTAATCCTCATCTTCTCTGAACCCGAACTGCAAGTTATTCTGGTCAACGTTGGTGTCGATACAGAACATGGAACCAGACATCAGTGGACAAAAAATGAATAAAATGTAATTTTTGCGGCCAAATGTCTCTTTGTTTTTTACGTCTCCGTCCGTCTGTGAACTGTGCAGCTTGTTAGGCTCGGTTGCTATGACGACGTGTCTTAGCTCAGTATATCCAGTGAAGTAATACTAACTTATGATCTAGTCAAACACTAGTGATCCAGTGAAGTAAAACTAACTTATGATCTAGTCAAACACTAGTGATCCAGTGAAGTAATACTAACTTATGATCTAGTCAAACACTAGTGATCCAGTGAAGTAATACTAACTTATGATCTAGTCAAACACTAGTGATCCAGTGAAGTAAAACTAACTTATGATCTAGTCAAACACTAGTGATCCAGTGAAGTAATACTAACTTATGATCTAGTCAAACACTAGTGATCCAGTGAAGTAATACTAACTTATGATCTAGTCAAACACTAGTGATCCAGTGAAGTAATACTAACTTATGATCTAGTCAAACACTAGTGATCCAGTGAAGTAATACTAACTTATGATCTAGTCAAACACTAGTGATCCAGTGAAGTAATACTAACTTATGATCTAGTCAAACACTAGTGATCCAGTGAAGTAATACTAACTTATGATCTAGTCAAACACTAGTGATCCAGTGAAGTAATACTAACTTATGATCTAGTCAAACACTAGTGATCCAGTGAAGTAATACTAACTTATGATCTAGTCAAACACTAGTGATCCAGTGAAGTAATACTAACTTATGATCTAGTCAAACACTAGTGATCCAGTGAAGTAATACTAACTTATGATCTAGTCAAACACTAGTGATCCAGTGAAGTAATACTAACTTATGATCTAGTCAAACACTAGTGATCCAGTGAAGTAATACTAACTTATGATCTAGTCAAACACTAGCGATCCAGTGAAGTAATACTAACTTATGATCTAGTCAAACACTAGTGATCCAGTGAAGTAATACTAACTTATGATCTAGTCAAACACTAGTGATCCAGTGAAGTAATACTAACTTATGATCTAGTCAAACACTAGTGATCCAGTCACTCGTCTCTTTCAACCTCCTTTGTTAAAGCAACATATTGTAAGAACTTTTCATCTCGTCTCAGTTGTTTTCTTATAAGATCGTGAACTTACAAACAAACCTGTCCGTCTTCACTGTATGCTAACGAGCTAAGTTGTTAGCGTCATTTATAAAGTGTTGTGTGTCCGTCTTCAACGTATGCTAACGAGCTAAGTTGTTAGCGTCATTTATAAAGTGTTATGTGTGTGTGTACAAGGAGGTGGATTTATTATTGATTTGGTGATATCACGACCCGCCGTTGGCTCCTCTCTGATGTCGCTCAGTTGTTAGCGTCATTTATAAAGTGTTATGTTTGCGTGTACAAGTATTTATTATTGATTTGGTGATATCACGTCTCGGCTCGTCCATCAGCCCTAGTTATATCTATCGTTGAGTGTTAATATAAACAGTATTTAGTAAAAAAGAAAATTGATGTATTTTCCTCATTTAATTGATCAGGATGTTTTCAAAAAAAGCTCATATAGTCGTTGATAATCGATCGTACCATCCGTGTTTAAAATGCAATTAAAATTAAGTTGAAAATAACCTTTTGTTTGTCAGTAATTAACAAAAACAAAACAAATCTGTTATTTGTAACGTGACTCATGATGAGAGTGATTTAAACTTCACCACGTTCACCTTCAGACCAGCTCGTATCTCTGACGCCTCCATTAGTTTTGCCACAACATTAACCTTCTCTGAAGGTCATTTAAAAATATTCACTTTTTTTCCCTCGAAGACCAAACTCGCCACGTCGGCCGCCGGCGGACAAAGACGACTTCGTCGGGCGTCAAAAGGGCTGATATCGTCGTCGCCGAGAGGCAGAATATAGTCGTCTGGTTCTCCCCGGGCAGCACTTCACAGAACAAGGGTTATGCATATTAACCCGAGGTAAATGAGCGGAGGCGGAGCTCCTTAATGGCTGCCGAGGCTTGTCCAGTCGTCCCTGAAGAGCATCGTCGCCGTCAACCGAACAAAGCCCCGCGTTACCGTAGTCGCGCTTCGGTATTTCTGTCCGAGTAATTGTCTCCGGTAATGAGCGGCTCCGAGAGAAGGTATCTGGAGATAATGGCTTTGGTACAGGAAGTAGACGTTTCTATGGGGTTGAAGGTCTTTTCATGTTGAGGCTCAGAGAGGAAACATGTTTCTCTCCAGGACGAGTCGCTCGGAGAGAGAAAAGAAACTCATTTCGGTTTTTAAACTGTGTTCCTCGGACTCTACCTGGAGACCACGAGAGAAGATGGAAACGTCCATCAACCAATGAACTTCTCTGAGAAGGTTCAACCGTTTCCACGACACTCTTAATAATAACATACTGTGTTTAATGTCTTACACAAAATCTACGGAACATCAACTTCAACGTTGATTTGTTTTGGTCGACATTGAGGAATAAATGATGATTCACCGTTGAATTACTGATGTTATTTAAATATACGTTAAAAATGTCTTGTTGACTCAACGTTACTCAACATATTATGGTGAACGGGACATTTATGGCGATAATCAGGACATTTTTGGACTATTCTAAATAGTGAACAAGATGAAGTTCTTATATACTATATATATTATATACTATATATTATATATATATTATACTATATATTATATTCTTTTTTACAAGTTCTTCTACAAGAACTGGTTGAAAATCTTTGTTTCAATGTTGATCATAAAACACTAATATCAGGAAAAAATGTCCCTGACAATGTTTTAACTTTGATTCAATGAGTATTTTTACTCTCTCTGCTCATGTATTGATTGCAAACACTTGATACTGATACCTTTACTTCAACACCAGGTACTTTTAGTACAAAAGATTTTTACAAAATACATTTAAATAGTAGCCATGGTTCACATCTTGAAACACATTTTCCAGCTTTGGTTACTTTCATTTCAAATGCTAAAACTTGTTTTTTGAATAATTTTATTCAATAATTTGTTTATTAAAATATGTGTTATTATTTTGATTTAAACTTTAATTAGAAAAATTTTGTAAAAAATAACGTTTTCTCTTTAACTTTTTAACTTTGATATGTTAATTGTAATAATAATTTAAAAAAAGTATTTTAAATTCAATACATAAATGTTGGTATAAAAGAATCACCAGACAAAAACAACAGAGCTCAGAGCTACTGGATCAAACCTCAAGCCAATCATACGACGCACAGACGATCATGTGACGACGTAGATTATGGCGAATATCAAATTTAAAACATTAATTGAGTTGAATTTTTGGAAATAATTATTATTCCACTTATTATTTGAATGAAAATATCAAAGATATTTCAGTAAAAACAATCAAATCAATATTTCTTATTCATAAATCAAAAAAATAATTCAACAAATTTCAATAAAAAACATAATTAAAGTTTAAATGTTGGAAATTTTAAATTGAACATTTCAATATTCTGATTTACTTCTATAATCTACTCTTAAATGCATTATAACTATACAAATAATTGAACTTCCAAAATATAAACCTCCCTTGAATCGGTATCACTTGTTTCTTCTTGTTTTTATTTTATTTTATTTTATTTTATTTTATTTTATTTTATTTTATTTTGTTTATAGTGTTAAATTTCTAATATTGTAAATAATTTGTATATTTTTAAAATCATTTTATTTTTTCTTTTATTATCTCTTTTATTATTTCTTTTTTTCCTTGCACTTTATTTTTTCAACTGTGCTGTTATTCTATTCTATGTATATATTTGTAAAATATAAACAACATATTCAGTTTTAAATGCTGTATATCCGTCTGTCAATGTCTCTGAAATCGTCCACTGGTATGTTGTTGAACCTCCGGTTCTCCACACATGGTTCTGGGACGAGCAGGTTTGACGCCGGTCAGTAATCTCTGGTCACTGGTGTCCACTGACCTGCTCGGCATCAGAAGCTTCACGATCTCTGCGGGCGACGCGTCCAGTTCTTCTCGTCTTTAATCTCAATGGAAATGAGGCGCACGAGTGTTTCGAGACCAACGTGTTGGAAAAATGGTTTTACATTCAAAGACGGTTTTTAAATAAACCTTAAACACGAAGTCGCGAGACAAGAATTATGTGTTTTTTTTAATAAATCGTTCACATCATGTGAAGCGTTAAAGCAGTGAGAGTTAAATGTAAAAAGGTTTAATTTCTCTGACAGATGGAAGTCAATCATATTAAATCATTAGGATGTAAAGATGTTTTGAAAAACAAAAGTGATTTTTTTTTAATGTTTCTACGTTCATTATTGCATGAAAACAAGAGAAATCCATCAATTTAAAATGACAGCCATGATTCATAATATACTTGTTTGAGGAAATTACAAAGATTTAATTCCAAGTTTATTCAAGATTGTAGTTTTGTATTTTATCAAGATTGTTTTTTTTGTATTTTATTGAGATTGTTTTTTTTGTATTTTATCCAGATTATATTTGGTAATTTATTGAGATAGTTTTTTGTTTTTTATCAAGATTGTATTTTTGTATTTTATTGAGATTGTAGTTTTGTATTTTATTAAGATTTTAGTTTTGTATTTTATCCAGATTGTAAGATTGGATGTTTTCGAGATTTTAATTTGTAATTTATCAATTTAGTATTTTGTATTTTATTAACTTTGTATTATGTATTTTATCAAGATTGTTTTCTTTGTATTTTATTGAGATTGTATTTTGTATTTTATTAAGATTGTATTTTTGTATTTTATCCAGATTGTAATTTGTATGTTTTCGAGATTTTAATTTGTAATTTATCAATTTAGTATTTTGTATTTTATTAACTTTGTATTATGTATTTTATCAAGATTGTTTTTTTTTGTATTTTATCCAGATTGTATTTTTGTATTTTATCCAGATTGTAATTTGTAATTTATCAATTTAGTATTTTATTAATTTTGTATTATGTATTTGATCAAGATTGTTATTTATATTGTATTGAGATTGTTATTTGTATACTATGTATATATTTTTATTTAATCAAGATTATATTTTGTGTATTATTTGACATTGAAAGAAGCTGCTAGAAAAATGTAAATTTCCACTCAAGGGGCGGAGCTAATGGAAAACGAAGCCGCCCATTGGTTGAATCTTCTTTCATCGATAAGTTAATTATTGCATGAAATTAGGAGAAATAAATCAATAATAATTGACAGCTGTGATTCATGTGTGTTTGAGGAAAAGATCATTGTTGGTCAATATGTGAACGATGTGTGTTGTGCAGGCGAGTCTCATCCAGTCAATAATCACAAGAATCCACGAATAAAAAAACAACGTCTTTGTGATGAAACGTCCTCAGGAAGTGATGGTCACATGACCTCCCCCCCCCCGCTGGGCGCCTGAGCGACGTATCCTTCCCCAGATAATGGAATTGCTCGGCTGTAATAATAATTTGAATTTCACACTCGGGCGCCTCGGAGTGCGAGGACCCGCCGGAGCGACGGCATAAATTACCCTCCGTGCTCGGGGGCCGATCGATAACTGCCCCGTCCGACACCTATTGATCCCGGACTCGTCCCGGGGACTCCGCCGTCGCACGAGCGCGACTTTAATAGACATTTAAAGGTTGAGCGAGGAGAAGCGGTTTTACTCCGGTTCTTCTCCGGGTACACTGGAGTGACTGGAAGCTTCCAAACAGCGTCTGTTTTGATTGACACGTGTCTGATCCAATCAAAATCACCGACTAGACGAGTAACACACTTTATTATAACACATTTATTCCTGTTCATATTCATACATTGACGGATCACACGAGGGGGAAACACATCATGATCCACATCATCATCGCTCCTGATGACACACACCTCACACACACCTCACACACACCTCACACACACCTCACACACTCAGGACCCAACAAAGGTCGACACATTAACGGCTGCAGTTTTGACTTTTCGGCAGCTTTTTTTTATTCCTGCTCCGAATGTTTCTCTTTCCATCCATTATTGATGTTCAGTGTGTCTTAAACTGTGTGTATAAGTTGATCAGTACTTGAATTATGATCATTTCTTATTTAACATTTACAACTGTATTGACTCGACACACTCACAGGAACATGTTGGTGAAGCTGCAGCTGATTGGACCACCAGTTACAACATCAACCAATGGGACGCTGTCTTTGTCTTAAGCTCCGCCCATTGACTCGGGTAAATATCTATATGTATATATAGATATAGATATATATAAATACTTTATTAATGCCACAGATAAATTCTCTTTACTAGCACTACCTGTTTGTAAAGAGAGCTATCAGAGAAATATGTATATATATTTACGATAAAATATAACACAAAATACAATCTTGTTAAATAAAAAATAGATAAAATAGACAAATGTACTTTTGTTAAGATTCAAAACAATAAAATATTCATAAAAATTCAAAAATACAAAATAAATCTTCATGAAATACAAGAAACTAAAATGTTTTTTTTATATATATAAAGTATATATATATACATATACATATATAGTTCCAGGAGATGAACACGATGTTGTCAGTCTCTACTCTGTGATGTCAGAGGACGAAAAAAGAACAAATGTTCTATAAAAAACATTAAATAAGTTGTCAGTACGAGTTCAAAACTTCAAATGTTTTCTCCGCAGATGATACAGTTCCGTGCACAGCAGTCAAAGTGCTCTTGAACTAAAAGATCCTCTTTTGTCAAACTGTATTTTTTCTCCTCCGACATAACAGTCGACGACGGCTGAAAAGGAGCCGCAGAAAGTACACACTTGACAGACAGTACCTCCGACCGCACACCAGTACAAATACATCAGGACGTGGCGCCACAAACACGCCGCCGCCGCCGCACATCCGTCCAAAAGCAGCTGAAGGGCAAGAATCGTTGCTCAAAAATTCTCTTTCAACGCCTCGTACTGAGGATCTCGTGGTATCTTTTCAAAGTACACGACACGAATCCTGCACGTCAACACACACTTTTACTTTCAACAAACTGGAAGTTTCCAACAGATAGTTTAGACTTTAAGTGTTTGCTAAAGCAAGAGTTAAATGTAAAAAGGCTTAATTTCTCTGACAAATGGAAGTCAATCATATTAAATCATTAAGATGTAAAGATGTTTTGAAAAACAAAAGTGATTTTTTTAATGTTTCTACGTTCATTATTGCATGAAAACAAGAGAAATCCATCCATTTAAAATGACAGCCATGATTCATAATATACTTGTTTGAGGAAATTACAAAGATTTAATTCTAAGTTTATTCAAGATTGTAGTTTTGTATTTTATTGAGATTGTTTTTTTGTATTTTATCCAGATTGTATTTTGTATTTTATTGAGATTGTAGTTTTTGTATTTTTATCCAGATTGTTTTTTTGTATTTTATTGAGATTGTTTTTTTGTATTTTATCCAGATTGTATTTTTGTATTTTATTGAGATTGTATTTTTGTATTTTATCCAGATTGTTTTTTGTATTTTATTGAGATTGTTTTTTTGTATTTTATCCAGATTGTATTTTGTATTTTATTGAGATTGTAGTTTTGTATTTTATCCAGATTGTTTTTTTTGTATTTTATTGAGATTGTTTTTTTTGTATTTTATCCAGATTATATTTGGTAATTTATTGAGATAGTTTTTTGTATTTTATCAAGATTGTATTTTTGTATTTTATTGAGATTGTATGTTTGTATTTTATCAAGATTGTATTTTTGTATTTTATTGAGATTGTTTTTTTTGTATTTTATCCAGATTATATTTGGTAATTTATTGAGATTGTTTTTTTTTTATTTGAGATTATATTTTTTGTATTTTATTAAGATTGTATTTTGTTTTTTTCATTTTTTTTTTTTTTTTATTGTATTGTTTTTGTATTTTATTAAGATTGTATTTTTGTATTTTATTGAGAAGTTTTTTTTGTATTTTTATCCAGATTATATTTGGTAATTTTATTGAGATAGTTTTTGTATTTTTATTGAATTTTGATTTTATTGTTATTGTTTTTGTATTTTATTAAGATTGTATTTTTGTATTTTATTTTATTGTATTTTATCCAGATTATATTTGGTAATTTTTTTGTATTTTATCAAGATTGTATTTTTGTATTTTATTGAAATTGTTTTTTTTGTATTTTATCCAGATTATATTTGGTAATTTATTGAGATAGTTTTTTGTATTTTATCAAGATTGTATTTTTGTATTTTATTGAGATTGTATTTTTGTATTTTATTGAGATTGTTCTTTGTATTTTATTAAGATTGTATTTTTGTATTTTATCCAGATTGTAATTTATATGTTTTCGAGATTTTAATTTGTAATTTATCAATTTAGTATTTAGTATTTTATTAATTTTGTATTATGTATTTTATCAAGATTGTTATTTATATTGTATTGAGATTGTTATTTGTATACTATGTATATATTTTTATTTAATCAAGATTATATTTTGTGTAATATTTGACATTGAAAGAAGCTGCTAGAAAAATGTAAATTTCTCTCAGTGACATTATAAAGTATTTTTCTCTATATTTCGATGCTTCCACTCAAGGGGCGGAGCTTATGGAAAACGAAGCCGCCCATTGGTTGAAAACAAACAAACGTCTGTCGTGATCAACGAGTCGTTGATATCGTGGCCGGAGACGACGACAGGGACTCGAGCCGAACAACGTTTTCAATCACAGCGACTGCACTCGTCCCAAGAGTCGGTATCGATCTGACATTTTATTTACTGCTGCTGAAAATATAGTCATTTTTTTACGACTGCAAGTCTTCCATCAGGCGTGTCTACCTCGTGGAGTACGAGTATGAATATGCAGTTACTTCAATGTTAAAAGTACAAGTACACAAATCATGTTACGGGTATGTGGGACTTACGCACCGGTTTTAACTTCATAGGTGATACCGACACACTGACATCTGTACCAGTTACTAAATTAAGTTTTATTTTTTAAAACCCATTTAATCAACTCTAATAAAAAGAAAGTTAATAATGAGAAAAATATACACATTATATTTACTCACTTACTCACGTTATCAAGTTTTTATCATTAACTGATACCGTAGCGGTTTGGTTGGCGTCACTAAAGAACTAATGTTTGATATCCAGGCGCAGTCGTACCTCTTTCTATCTAGTCTCGCTCGTTCAGTACTGCATATTTAAATATACTTCAATGATACTTTCGTGAGGCAAATTGATGTCTGGATGCTTGTGTGTAGTTGAAGGACAAACACTGATGTAGTAATGATCAGACTTTACTGTTACATAACTGACTGAAACTGGTAGTTTGGTAATTTATTTGATAAACTTTTAAGATTTTCTTACGCTCTTCTACCTCTTGATTATTTTCTTCTTATACATATATGTTTATTTATACACGTATATTTATAGTACATACTAGGGCTGCACGATGTATCCAAAAAATATCAATACGGGCGATATGCATATCGAAAACGTGCGAAAATGTATAACTCTTTATTGTATAAATCAAGCATTTCTTAAATACACACTTCGACCAATCAGTGTCACATTCTGTAAAGTTGTCAATTTGTACTTCTATGTCTCGTTGTAATTTACGTCTCCGTCTGACCGGCTCAGTTGCTATGGCGACACGTCTCAGTATATAATAAAACCATTGCAAGTCCTGCGAAACTGAGCATTATAAGTGATATTTTTCGCCAAAATAAAAGAAAGGGAAATATCGCATTGTTTTCCTTATTTAAACCCCCGGACTGGAGTACTCGCGCGCGGGCGCGTGCATGCGGCTACATTTTTAATTAAAAATGCTACGCATTAATATCGATATCGCAAATTTAAGACACCAATATCGAATTTCGCACTTATTTCCAATATCCTGCAGCTCTAGTACATACTATTATATATATACTATATTTGTTGATGGTCTTAAGATTTGACCGTGAGTTTATCGACCACAAACCTTTACACGAGAGAAAGTCGATATTTTCCGCCAAACGTGCTTTAATCGACCATGAAACATATATTTTATGATAATAAAAACATCCGTTGTTAAATATTTAAGTTGTTTACGTCTCCGTCTGTCCGTGAGCTGAGTGGCTCGGTTGCTATGGCGACACGTCTTGCCGACGCGCTGATATATAGGCTCAGTATATAATAAAACCATTGCAAGTCTAAAACTGAACTTAATAAGTGATATTTTTCTACCATCATGTCGACACCGAAGCGCGGAAATAAACGAAAGGGAAATATCTCATCGTTTTCCTTCTTTAAACCTCCGGACCTACACTGCAGTACTCGCGCGCGGGCGCGTGCATGCGGCTACATTTTTAGGTGAAAGAAAAAAAATATCGCATTAATATCGAATATCGCACTTATTTTCCAATATCGTGCAGCACTAGTACGTACATTTGTTGACTGTCTTAAGATTTGACCGTGAGTTTGTCGACCACAAACCTTTACACGAGAGAAAGTCAATATTTTCCGCCAAACGTGCTTTAATCGACCATGAAACATATATTTTATGATAATAAAATTGTTAAATATTCATGTCGTGCACATTTGAAAAAATGCTGCTTTTCATTATTAACCGAGCAACATGGATGCTGAAAATAGCCAGTTTTTGGAATGTATGTATTATTAAAATGAGAACTCGGAGGACTTTGTAAAACTCCTTGAGAAGGTGCAGGTGAGACGCGGATCATGAATAACGCAGGTGAATAAATTACCTGCTCATTTGACGTTTAGCTCATAATCGCAGGCGAGCGCCGAGAGCGGCGAGCTCGGTTCCAGGCTCGCCATTGGGCTGCGAACCCAGTCGTGACTCGGAGGCGCCTCATCAATCCTAATGAGGGCGGCGTCACCGCCCGACTCCGCAATGAGCCTCCGGAACACCCGGGGACCCCGGCTCGGACCCCCGGGTCCCCCCGTGTGTTGTTGGTCAATGATGGACGGGTTTTTTCGATCACGATTCGCACATGAACTCGTTTCACTTTTCAAGCAAATGTTTAACCAGGATAGGAAAGTTTACCTCTTGAATTTATGTAGATTTATGCCTTATTAAAAGTCTGTAGGAATGTTTTGTTCAAAAAAGTTTGGCGGAAATTGAACTTCCTCGGTTCCACTCCTACACTCGCGCCGCTTTAGTTTCACCGCACACAACGATTTAAAGAGTGTTTATTCATTTGTAATCACTTTGTATGTAGAGGAAAAGGTAAGTCTGAAATGTACAAGGAGAGTAGACCTCTGCCAAGCAGCTTCATTTGAATAAACTCTCCCTAGTGAGCTTGTTTGTTGCCCTATGTTTTGAACTCGTTTATGTGTTAGCATAGCTTAGAGTTAGCACAATTCAGAGCTAGCATAACTCAGAGTTAGCACAACTCAGATTTAGCATAATTCAGAGTTAGCATAGGTCAGTGTTAGCATAACTCCGAGTTATAATAATTCAGAGCTAGTATAACTCATTGTTAGCATAACTCAGAGTTAGCATAACTCAGAGTTATCATAACTCAGAGTTAGCATAATTCAGAACTAGCACAATTCACAGTTAGCACAACACAGAGTTAGCATACTTTAGAGTTAGCATAACACAGTGTTAGCATAATTGAGATCCAGCATAATTGAGAGCTAGCATAATGGAGAGCTAGCATAATTCAGAGTAAGAATACCTCAATGTTACCATAATTCAGAGTTAGCATAGCACAGAGTTAGCATACTTTAGAGTTAGCATAACACAGTGTTAGCATAATTGAGATCTAGCATAATGGAGAGCTAGCATAATTCAGAGTTAGCATACCTCAATGTTACCATAATTCAGAGTTAGAATAACTCATAGTTAGCATAATTCAGAGTTAGCATAATTCAGAGTTAGCATAACTCAGAGTTAGCATACCTCAATGTTACCATAATTCAGAGCTAGCATAACTCAGAGTTACCATAATTTAGCATACCTCAATGTTGACATTCATCAAATCTTGAAACAACATTAGATAAACAGTATCAAAATCATTTGTTGTGACAACTGCAAATATTTAGTCATTTTTTTGTATGTTGTTTTTGTTAATAAAATTGTCGAAATAAGGCAGAAGTCAAACAGGTTTGTGACAGATCCTTTAAACGCCTGCTGGATCCAGATGGTAATCAGAACACAAGCAAAAACATCACTAATATTTGATCATTTGTATGGATAGTTCTATTTTTACTCATATGTGACCAAGTGTAAATTCAATCATTTATTACGTATATTCTTTCCTGATGAAATATTATAGTAGTTGTAGTATAGTATAATTAATATTAAACTATGAAAGTGTTTTCTGTCGTAAGAGAATCAACCACAAACCTCTCGACATCAACAGCGAGAAAGTAAATTGCACAAACAGAACGAACCTCAGACGCGTCCTCGACAGCAGCAGGTCGATATTGTTTGCCACAAATGAACAAATTAAATGAGGCAATTAAGGGGCGAATACGCCGGCAGTCGTAATAAAGAAGCCATCTCGTCCTCGCGCCAGCGCCGACACGACAGCACTTCAAGCCTCGTCTCTGAGACGTGGAAGCACTTTTTATCAGAACACCTCGGCCCGACGCTTCTTCACACATCAAGTCGTGGAATAAGTGAGAAGGTGAAAGTCAGTCTGCCAGAAAATTGTGACGGTCAGACATTCTCCGTCGCCCTCATCCCTCCGGGTTTATGGGCCGTGACGGCTGGTGTCATTGGGGCTGAGCGGAGTTAACAGGGACCGGCCTCGTCCCCGGCGCCGAGAACCAAACCCAACCTTCACTACATCAGGGCACAGCGGGAGGAGAGAAAAAATTGCATTAATTGAACCCAAAAAACGGTTTAAATAAAGCAAAAATCCTCATTAAAATGATGACACGAGTGAGTTTGATGGACGTTAAAGACGAATAGAATCATGTGTTTCTTCCGTAAAAGAAAGAAGAAAGTGATCGACTGTAAAAAAGTCATTGTTTTTATCTTGAAGAACAAGTGATTTAGATTCTTCTGGAGCAGGTGTCGACACTTCCATCTCCTCAGGGGCCACGTTATAAACCGGGTTTTGTTCTAGGGACCGTCAAAAACAGCTATTTTTTTTCATTATTTTTATGGACAATTAGCTGTTTTATTGTATTTTATTTTTGCTTGTGTTTTATTGTTTGTTTTGTTAGCGTTTGTTAGCGGCCAACATGCTTTATCAATAACTTCTGCACTTACACAAAATGTTTTGAACAGTGTGAGAAAATGTACCACAAAAGAAAAAAAGGGACGAATAAATAGTTTTATATGATGAGAAAACATTAAGATAAATGAAAGGAGATTAAAAAAAAAGAGCTTAGTTTTTAATTTGATTGCATAACATTTAATCATAAATCATTTTATTTTAAGATTCTAAA
>JACEEU010000710.1:2331261-2373761 GCA_016630915.1 Callionymus lyra
GTGTAGGTGTACATGTGGGTGTATGTGTGTACATGTGTGTGTGTTTGTGAGTGTTTTTGTGTGTGTGGGTGTACATGTGGGTGTATGTGTGTACATGTGTGTGTCTGTGTGTGTGTGTGTACGTGTGTGTGTGTGTACGTGAGTGTGTACATGTGGGTGTATGTGTGTACATGTGTGTGTTTGTGAGTGTGTTTGTGTGTGTGGGCGTGTGTGAGGGTGTATGTGTGTATGTGTGTGTGTAGGTGTACATGTGGGTGTATGTGTGTACATGTGTGTGTGTGTGTTTGTGAGTGTGTTTGTGTGTGTGTGCGCTTGTGTACGTGTGTGGGTGTACGTGTTGGTTTGGGTGTACGTGTGTAGATTTGTGTGTGCGTGTGTGTGTGTTTGTGTGTGTGTACGTGGGTACATGTGTGTGTGTGCATGTGTAGGTGTGTGTATATGTGTGTGTACATGTGTGTGTGTGTGCATGTTTGTGTGTGTATTTGTATGTAAGTGTGTGTGTGTGTGGGGGGTGTGTGTGTGTGTGTCCATGGGTATGTGTGTGCATATAGGTGTGTATGCATGCATTTGTGTGTGTGTTTGTACGTGTATGTGTGTTTGTGTGTGTGTGTGCTTTGTGTCCGTGTGTGCATGTGTGTGATGGTGTGTGTGCGTTTGCATGTGTGTGTGCGAAGGATAATCATTAACAAATCTCTTCTGTTTTGCGTCCGTTGTCAGTTTTGTGGATCTTCAACATTTGAAATGAAGAAGTTAAAAGATTCTTCTTTCTTATTATCTCCACTTCAGAAGAGCTTCCACTCAATCATCTCCAGGCTTCGCTGATGTTCCTCAGCCTCACGTCTGCTCCACGAGAGGAACCGTGTGTCTTCATAACATGTTCAGATGCTTTTTCCTTTCCCTCCTTTAATCATCGTTTTTTCTCATTAGTTCTGCTGTTTTTGTTGAGACTCTTTCTCTTCTTTGATGAAGGATGTTTTTCACGATCTTTGTTGTGTGTTTGTGTAACAACTTCCTAAACGTTTGCGTTGTAAAAAGGATCAAAACACGACGTCACTTCCGTCCTGACTTCGATTTGTGGAGAAAGATGAACAATCCAGAGTACGTTCGGGTCGCTTTAATCTCCGCTTCAAGTCAAAGTAAATACAAGCTTCAAATAACGATGGGACTAAACCCACTTCTACTGGCGACTTCACAGATTGACAGTCCCGGGTAGAACGGTCCCGAGCTGTAGAAGGCTCGCTGTATTTAAGTCAAATTTCCCGCCCAGGAGGTCGTCTTTTCCGGCCAAATTAAGTTCCCTGTGTCACCGATCCCCCTCTGGGAGACATCCTAATTTGTCTTCCTGTAATCTAATTATTCAAATGTTCCCTTCCTTTCTGGGATGTCGCTGGCTTCTCTTCCGTCTCTCCGGCTTCTTTCTTTGATATACGATTTAAGGTGTGATTCGCAGACAAACAAATGTTTGGATGAACCATTGTCAAGTCTATAATTCTGATCCGAGCTTCTCTCGAACCTGTAATCAGTTGTGGCTGGAATGTTGGAAAATTGATTGTGAATGTGTGAAGACAAACGTTTTTCCCGCTCTTAGATCAAACAAGTAAATTGTACTTTATATTTTGATTATCTTTTAGCATTGATTTAAGTAAGGTGTATAACAGTTTTAACCTAACAGTGGCATCACCAGTGATCGAACAGATCATGGAGTCTTATCTGAGATTCTCACATGGATCAACACACGTATGGAAGCAGCTTTTACACAAATGAAAAACACACTTTACTTTAAGTCACGTGTTGCTCCGAGTGGGATGTGGAAGATAAACGTCTGCGAGTATTAAAAGACTTGACCTTTGAGGAAGTGGTTAACAGAGCCGGCTCGACCCGTTGACCCCATCATCGATCAAACTAACCCACATGACACTCAGACCCGCAGACACTCGTGGTTCCGAGTCGAGTCGAGTGTTTCCACGTAATAACTACTCTTCTCCTCATAAACCTGTATTTGAACGACATCATATGAGATTCACGAGCATGAACTTTCATAGTGAGCGTGAAACAAATCATCTCGAACATCACAATAACAGCAACGATGCTTCGCGCTCAAACGTTTCCGTCGCCGTGACACCGAAGCCATGCGGTTCAGAGGTTTATCTGCGCGTTACAGCCGTTCCTTCTCTTCATCGCCGCCATTATGGTCCGTTAGCATAAATGATTGAGTCGCTGTTGGCCCTGGACCGGCTCGGTCTGAGATTGAAGAGGCTCATGCCGAGTGTCTGCGGCTGCTGGCAGGAGGACAGACGCCCGACAGCAGGAATGAATCAGGTCGGATGCTGCCGGTGAGCGATATATATATATATATATATATATATATATATAAACCTGCGTCGAGCTGCTCCATTCATGTCGACACATGCAAACTCTCGCTGTTGTTCCAGTCAACGTGACTGGAGACGTTGAAAAATGAAGTTTACTGGAGACTCAAAACACAAAAGCTAAAATATATTGCTTTATCGTGGAACGTAGACGATTCCGTACGACTTATTCAGCTCATGATACGATAAACTTTGATACACTTGTGATCATTTTGGCGATAATTTCCGTTTTAGTGAAATCTTTATTATTTTTTAGTTGATTTTGACAAGAAAAAGTGTCCAAATATCAGTTTTAAAAGCTGCCGGAGTACAATGTATCCTCTCGTCCTCAGTCATCGCTGGGATCTTGCGAGATTATATCGTTCCTTTAGCTACAGATGACGTAATTAGTGCTGCCATCTAGCGTCCAGAAGTTTGATAGCGACACAAAAATGAACAAACAAGCTGTGAATGTTGGTTGTTAATTGTAAATGAAAAAAAATCAAAATCGAAATTTGACATTTATTTTATTGCACAAAAGCTAAAATATATTGCTTTATCGTAGAACTGTAGCGATACACAAATCTCACGAGACGATTCCATACGACTTATTAAGCTCATGATACGATAAACGTTGATACACTTGCGATCATTTTGGCGCTAATTTTCGTTTTAGTTACATCTTTATTATTGTTTCACCCTTTTTTAGTTGATTTTGACAAGAAAATGTGTCCAATATATCAGTTTTAAAAGCTGCCGGAGTACAATGTATCCTCTCGTCCTCAGTCATCGCTGGGATCTTGCGAGATTATATCGTTCCTTTAGCTACAGATGACGTAATTAGTGCTGCCATCTAGCGTCCAGAAGTTTGATAGCGACACAAAAATGAACAAACAAGCTCTGAATGTTTGTTGTTAATTGTAAATGAGAAAAAAAACAAAATCAAAATTTGACATTTATTTTATTGCACAAAAGCTAAAATATATTGCTTTATCGTAGAACTGTAGCGATACACAAATCTCACGAGACGATTCCATACGACTTATTAAGCTCATGATACGATAAACGTTGATACACTTGCGATCATTTTGGCGCTAATTTTCGTTTTAGTTACATCTTTATTATTGTTTCACCCTTTTTTAGTTGATTTTGACAAGAAAATGTGTCCAAATATCAGTTTTAAAAGCTGCTGGAGTACAATGTATCCTCTCGTCCTCAGTCATCGCTGGGATCATGCGGGATTTTATCGTTCCTTTAGCTACAGATGACGTAATTAGTGCTGCCATCTAGCGTCCAGAAGTTTGATAGCGACACAAAAATGAACAAACAAGCTGTGAATGTTGGTTGTTAATTGTAAATGAAAAAAAAATCAAAATCAAAATTTGATATTTATTTTATTGCACAAAAGCTAAAATATATTGCTTTATCGTAGAACTGTAGCGATACACAAATCTCACGAGACGATTCCATACGACTTATTAAGCTCATGATACGATAAACGTTGATACACTTGCGATCATTTTGGCGCTAATTTTCGTTTTAGTTACATCTTTATTATTGTTTCACCCTTTTTTAGTTGATTTTGACAAGAAAATGTGTCCAAATATCAGTTTTAAAAGCTGCCGGAGTACAATGTATCCTCTCGTCCTCAGCCATCGCTGGGATCATGCGGGATTTTATCGTTCCTTTAGTTACAGATGACGTAATTAGTGCATTAGTTCACCCTTTGTTTAGTTGATTCAATAGTATTTGAAAGACAAAAAATCTGGTGAACTCTAGTCCGGGTACTCCACTGTTAACAGGACTACACACACACACACACACACACACACACACACACACACACACACACACACACATATCCTGAAAGAAACTGGCAGCCAGTTAAGAGGTTTAAGGATCGGAGAAATGTGAGTTCTTCTACTAGAGCGGCTCAGAATTCTGGCTGCAGAGTTTAGTATGAACTGCAGGCGAGACACATCCTTCTGGTTTAGAAATGAAAACACATTGTTGCAATAGTCCAGACGAGAAAGTACAATATATATATATATATATACAAATGTGAGTACTTCAAGTGACTTGGCTAAGAATACTTTAATAATATCAGTTACTATGGTTGTCTATGATGGAGTATAATGCTGGAGCTAAGATCTGCTTTTTACTTTGTATGATTTAAAATTAATATAAACAGTTTCAAGTGTATATTTGACCCTAAAACAAGAGTTTTATTCTACAAAAGCAGAACTTTTACCTTCATTTAATAGGATTCCCAAGTAGTATCAATGAAATATTGTGAAAGTCTCAGTTGTGTCCGAGTAAAGCGATAACAACGGGACAAGATATGAGCGACTGAACAATATAAAGAGTGATTGTGAAGAAGCACCCAGGAGGTCAGGGAAAAGTGGAGGAATATTAAACACTAAATTAGCATTAACACCAGAGAGAGAAGAAGGACTTTTACAGAACACACTCAAACAAACGAGAGTTTTAAATAAAGGTGGGATATAGAGAGAGGGACCTTGAATTACTTCCATTAATCGCAGTCTAAATAATGCAGATCCCATTAAAGTCACGAGCCCTAAACTAAATAATCAATGCCAACATTTAAAGCCCGAATCTGTCCGACCTTCACAGTTTTATGGTCCAGCACATGCCCGTGATTAATGGCGCTCATCAGCATTATCACAACACATCCCCGTCTGTCCGTCACCGGCACATTTAATTGAAGTTTGCCCCGGAATGCAGAGTCATGACATTACCCGAGAGAAAATGATGGTCTCGACAGTTTGGGTTTTTGTGTGTCTGTCCCTTCGGCTCCTGTGTTCTCTGGTGTGGCCCCTGCAGGGGGAACTCAACCGCCCGCCACGACGCCGCTCGATTCATCGTGATGATGCCGCCGCCATCGAACCGGCGACTCAGGAGGAGCCGACGTCGACTCGATAAACTCTGACGACGTCTTCAACTTCAAAGGTCGTAGAATTGGGTTGAATATGATTTTTAAATATATGTATATCTCTGTTAATGGCATGAGACACGTGAAGTGGTCCAGAATGAAATATAGATGCTACTGAACACGAAACCAGGTCAGTTGTTCTAATTAATGCATTATTCAAGCGGATCTCTATCCTTGAACAAGCAGCGAGGTTTGCATCTTCATTAGACGTCAGCGGCGTCAGGAAGCAGAGAAAATCATCTTCAGCCTGGTATTACTAGAAAATACTCCAGAAAGAAACTGGATAGGTTAGGAAGTAATATTTATTTATATAGCGCTTTTCGAGACCAGGGTCACAAAGCGCTTAGACAATCAAAACAATACTCAGAAAAGTACATACTTTAAAGATCAAGATAATACTGAGAACAACACAGAAGTTCGAGAAATTCAAGTAAAAGCCTGAACAAATAGAAACGTCTTAAGATGTTTCTTAAAGGAGTCAGTAGATCCATCAAGAGCAAAGAGAGAGAAGATCGTTCCAAAGCTTAGGAGCAACAGCCTGAAAAGATTTCTCTCCTCTGGTCCTGAGTCGTGTGCGTGGAACCATAAGTAGATTCTGAACCACAGACCTCAGAGCCCGAGCTTGGGTGTAAGGCTGGATCAGATCAGTGATGTAAGGAGGAGCCTGACCATGAATAGATCTGAAAGTAAGAACCAGAATTTTAAAGTTGATCCTGAAAGAAACTGGAAGCCAGTGAAGAGTTTGAAGGATCGGAGAAATGTGAGTTCTTCTACTAGAGCGGGTCAGAATTCTCACTGCAGAGTTCTGAATCAACTGCAGACGAGACAACATCCTTCTTGTTAAGACAGAACGTTATTGATCCCTCAGGAGGTCTGTTTCGGGAAATCGTTTTTTTTACCAATTAGACACAGCAATACAGCAATTGTTTCATAAAAAATAAATAAAATAAAATAAGAAGAAGAACAAAGAGAAATAAAGAGAAAGAACAAGATGATACAATCTAAGTCTAAAGATAAAGATAAAGAACATAGATCAAAGAAAATAACAAAGGATACAAAGACTAACATAGAACAGAACATCATGTGATGAATGAGGATGAATGAACTCTGGAAACACTTCATGTGATGGAAAAATAAAACTTTGGGAAAGAAGATGATTTTTTTAGTCACTAGAACTAAGGTAAGGTAAGGTAAGGTAAAACTTTATTGATCCCTCAGGAGGTCTCCTTCGGGAAATTGTTTTTTCCAATAGCCAGCAATTTTTCATAAACAATAAAAAATAATACATAAAAAATAAAATAAGAAGAAGAACATAAAGAGGAAGAACAAGATGACACAATCTAAGTCTAAAGATAAAGAACATAGGTCAAACAAAGAACAAAGACAAAACATACAAAGACTAACATAGAACAGAACATCAAGATACTTTCACTCCACTCCTGCCCCCGAACTCAGAATTGTACAATTTAATAGCCCGAGGGATGAATGAATCCCTGAGTCTATTTGTTTTGCACCTGGGTAGGCTACCTACTAGTCACAAAAGTTCATTTTTCTTTATCAGTTTTTAGAATCACATCCTTAAATCTCAGTTTTATACGTGAATTCCTACATATATTACATTATATATTAAATGTACAAACCTGGAGTACTTGACTGGACCAATATTTCCACTGTAATGTTTCCTTTATTCAATCATTTTCTACCGCTTTATCCCTTAGGACTGTCAAACTGGTCCAGAAAAGGTTCAGGGTGGTGCAGGTTTTTGTTCCAACCAGTGAAGCACAAATGAGTTAACCAATCAGATGTCGGCTTATACGAGCAACACCTGACTGACCATTAATTGATTACTGTCTTCAGCCTGATTGGTTCGACTTTATGTGCTTGTTGGATCCAAAACCTGCACCATCTCTGCCCTTTTCTGGACCAGTTTGACACCTGTCAATGGAGACTGGAGTCCATCCCAGTATCATAGGGCGGGAGGCAGGGGACACCCTGGACAGGACGCCAGATGTAGACATTTTTGACTTGACGACCACAGAGTTCTCGAGCGTCGCAGCGAGTCGGCCACAGGCTCGCGGACCGACTGCTTCTGGTGATCAACGACGTGTCCAAGAATAATTCAAACCGTTGTGACTGATTGTTTTCTGTCGACCTTCCGCGGGTGTTCCTCGCCTCGGTTCGACACGGCTGGGATTGGCTCCAGACCCCGCTGAACCTTCGCTGTAACAAGTGGCGTCAGAGCTGGTGGCTGGTGATATTTGGAGGATTGTGTTTGCTTAACCCGATCGTGAGATAAGATCGACACGATTGTGCTCGAGCGACGGTGATTTGATGACGATGATTCGATAACAAACTCAACTCCAGGACGGAGGAGGACGGCACAGGGAATTCTTAGGGTCGTCGTCCGAGACGTTTTTTCTTCTCCATCGCACCTTTGATGCAACGTCTTCTCCAGAGTCAACCTTCAACCCACATCAACTGCAGGAGAGCGAGATTAGCGGATCCCTAAGTGCCAGCATCAATGATCGGAAATCATGGTAACGATTAGTCGATCTAAAAGGTTAGCTGTCCACCGTGTCTCGGTGCGCCTGGCATTTGGCGGCGATACCCTGAAGCAGCATCCATCACCAGACTTTGGGGAGATAAGAAAAGGTTATCCAAACTTGCTAGGCAGGGTGAGTTTACCGCATGAGAGGCTTTGTGTTACAATGTTTAAGAAAACGTGAGACGGGACTGTCGGTCCATATTCCAGGAGACCTGTGTGATCTGGAGACGCAAGTACAACAGCCGGTTTATTCAGTCTTCACGTGGAGAAAGTAAGGTATTACTACTGTTCTGTATATTTCTGTATATTACTGTTTATTACTGTCAGAGAACTGGGCAATCCACAGTTGTGCTAAAACAAAAAAGACACAACTTTATTAATAAATCTGAAAAATAATCGTCTCAAACCATCGATTTTGTGAAAGATGGGAAAAGAGGAAAACAAATAATGGAGTCTTTGTTCATTTATTCTGAACATCAGGCATTTCAACTTCAGGCTCCTCCTTACATCACTGATCTGATCCAGCCTTACACCCCAGCTCGGGCTCTGAGGTCTGTGGATCAGAATCTACTGATGGTTCCACGCACACGGCTCAGGACCAGAGGAGAGAAATCTTTCCAGACTGTTGCTCCTAAGCTTTGGAACGATCTTCTCTCTCTTTGCTCTTGATGATCTACTGACTCCTTTAAGAAACATCTTAAGACGTTTCTATTTGTTCAGGCTTTTCCTTGAATTTCTGGAACTCCTGTTTTGTTCTCAGTATTATCTTGATCTTTAAAGTATGTACTTTTTTGAGTATTGTTTTGATTGTTTAAGCGCTTTGTGACCCTGGTCTCGAAAAGCGCTATATAAATAAATATTACTTACTTACTTACTTACTTACGAACTACAAACAACAAGTCAGTCACTGAAGAGGATCAAGAAAAGTCAAATACAAACGCTATTTAGCACGATAAATACAAAAAATCAACCAGTGGGTGTGTCCCAAATCGCGCACTTTCGCACTTACACTTGATATTTTGAGTACACAAGTGTGTCCACATTTAGCAGTGTGCGAAAATGTACAGCCAGAAAATTGATATACATCGACAAACACTTTCTACCCTTAACAGCCGCCGTCTTAAATCCAATTCGCACGGGATAAGTATTACCTGTGGACTTCTGGTAATTTGTAATAATTACAAAGAATGTCTGACTTTTAATCCCGTTTGAAATGTAATAATTCCGCCGAAAATTACCTTCTGTAATTGACAGACGAAGGATGATAATACTAATCCCGTGTGAATCGGAATGTCTGTGTTTGTAATTATGAACGCGGCATATATGCTGCTGTAACGGACTTATAGAAACTCACCATTGTGTTTATATTTACTTACGCTGTTTTATTTTGAAGGGGTTGAAAAGGAAGTAGATCAAGTTTGTTGTTATTGTGTTTGTGTTCCACATGACTAAAGTAAAGAAGACATGCGCGCTGCACAGCTACAAACTAAGTTACAGCCTCGTTGTTTCCCACATGAATCCACTCAGTTACACAACTGTAACTTTGTCTCTTCTGTCAGAATAATGTTGGGGCACATTTATGTGCAGCTCTCGCTGTTGAGCGTCTGCACAAGTTGAGAAAAAAAGAAAATAAACGGTTGTTCACTTTATCTTCTCTAAACTAAGAACGCTTGGTTACACTAACTTTCTCTTTCAGTAATGTAGGTAATGTAGTAATAAGGTAAAGTCAGTAAAAATGACTATTTTACAGATGTCACTTATCCTGTGTTAATGCACTTAAAATAACGCAGAGGAGGTCATTTACAAAACACTGAGGTCCTCAGGTAATACTTCTATACTGCTAATCTCGTGAGAATAGGGCTTTAGTGACGTGGATGACGCTGAACAGAAGCTACGTCTCTACGTTTACAACAAAACAACAATAATAACGCAAGGAAACACACAACTTAATAACTTGTTTCAATTTGCGAAAAAGCTCTGTAAAGTGTCGTTGATAGTGTTCAAACAGTCAGTTGCAATCAGTGTTAAAAAGTAGTCACTTCCTGTGAGTGTGTAGCAGCAGAGTTTGATTTGAAGACAGTACTACACTGTCATAATGTACACACTGAGCAAGTGAGTGCACTGTGCACATGACCAGGGAAACAAGAGGAGGGTCAGGTGACTACTGGGTGACACTTTTATTACAGTGCACAACTCGAGGGCTCACGTCACGATAGTACATGGATTGTAACTATACTCAGTTCTCTGTCCGAATCGGGTTACTATATAACATATATATATACTATCATGGGTCGTGCAGATCTGCCCAGACCGTGTACTCAAAGGGACATGATGTGCATCGGCCGACAACAGGCAGTTATTTCGTAATCTATCAAGAATATTACATTGTCATTACTGTCAGTGAGAGACTGATGGAAGGACTTTTACTGTCAACCACTTGTTAATTTGTCACTTTGTTAAATTCCAATCACTTTCAATCAATAGTTCTGTGCAAGATGTCTTCAGGGATAAAATAAAAACAAATAAAATGTAAATGTGTTTCAATTTGTTGTGAAAGGGCGGAAATGATTGATGACTTCATCACCGCATGCATTCTCTGTTCGTCCACATGGATGCACACTGTCACAAAAGGAGGTAAACAAATGGATGCTCCACATTATACATCACTGTCCGGACGCAGAATAGAATTAACAGGAAACAATAAATATCAGGGAGAAAAGAATGGATTCATTCAATCTCTTCTGCTCTCGTCCTCCAGGCTGAGCTTCAGCGGCTGCTGTGGACTCACCTGAGAACAAACCCTGGTCCTCATTATCCTCAGTTTGGATATGAATATAAACTAGAAAAATGCATTTACAGAAGAAAATTAAGTGTGTATGCTGACCCTGCTGTGCTGTGGAAGTAGTAGTGGAATTACTATTCAAAATAGAAGTAGTAGAAAAGTAAAAGTAGTAGTAGAAGTAGTATTAAAAGTAGAAGTAGTAGAAAAGTAAAAGTAGTAGTGGAACTACTATTTAAAATAGAAGTAGTAGAAAAGTAAAAGTAGTAGTAGATGTAGTATTAAAAGTAGAAGTAGTAGAAAAGTAAAAGTAGTAAAAGTAGTAAGTAGTAGAAGTATTAAAAGTAGAAGTAGTAGAAAGGTAAAAGTAGTAGTGGAATTAATATTAAAAATAGAAGTAGTAGAAAAGTAAAAGTAGTAGTAGAAGTAGTATTAAAAGTAGAAGTAGTAGAAAGTAAAAGTAGTAGGTAGTATTAAAAGTAGTTAGGTAAAAAAGTAGAAGTAGTAAAGTAAAAAGAGTAGTGGAATTACTATTAAAAATAGAAGTAGTAGAAAAGTAAAAGTAGTAGTGGAATTACTATTAAAAATAGAAGTAGTAGAAAAGTAAAAGTAGTAGTGGAATTACTATTAAAAATAGAAGTAGTAGAAAAGTAAAAGTAGTAGTGGAAGTAGTATTAAAAGTAGAAGTAGTAGAAAGGTAAAAGTAGTAGTGGAATTACTATTAAAATAGAAGTAGTAGAAAAGGAAAAGTAAGTAGAAGTAGTATTAAAAAGTAAAATAGTAAGTAAAAGAAGTATTACTATTAAAAATAGAAGTAGTAGAAAGTAAAAGTAGTAGTGGAATTACTATTAAAAATAGAAGTAGTAGAAAAGTAAAAGTAGTAGTGGAATTACTATTAAAAATAGAAGTAGAGTAGAAAAGTAAAAGTAGTAGTGGAAGTAGTATTAAAAGAAGTTAAAAGTGAAGTAGTAGAAAAGTAAAAAGTAGAAGTAGTAGTGGAATTAGTATTAAAAGTAGAAGTAGTAGAAAAGTAGAAGTAGTAGAAAAGTAAAATTAGTAGTAAAGAAGAATATTAAAAGTAGAAGTAGTAGAAAGGTAAAAGTAGTAGTGGAATTACTATTAAAAATAGAAGTAGTAGAAAAGTAAAAGTAGTAGTGGAATTACTATTAAAAATAGAAGTAGTAGAAAAGTAAAAGTAGTAGTGGAATGACTATTAAAAAAGTAGAAGTAGTAGAAAAGTAAAAGTAGTAGTGGAATTACTATTAAAAATAGAAGTAGTAGAAAAGTAAAAGTAGTAGTGGAAGTAGTATTAAAAGTAGAAGTAGTAGAAAGGTAAAAGTAGTAGTGGAATTACTATTAAAAATATAAGTAGTAGAAAAGTAAAAGTAGTAGTGGAATTACTATTAAAAATAGAAGTAGTAGAAAAGTAAAAGTAGTAGTGGAAGTAGTATTAAAAGTAGAAGAAGCGGAATTAGTAGTTAAAGTATAAGATTTGGAATTAGTAGTAAAAACAGAAGTAGTAGAAAAATAAAAGTAGAAGTATTATTAAAAGTAGAAGAAGTGGAATTAGAAGTTAAAGTAGAAGAAGTGGAATTAGTAGTAAAAGTAGAAGTAGTAGTAGTATTAGTAGTAGAAGTAGTTGTGGAAGTAGTAGTGGAATTAATAGTTAAAGTAGAAGAAGTGGAATTAGTAGTAAAAGTAGAAGTAGTAGTAGTATTAGTAGTAGAAGTAGTTGTGGAAGTAGTAGTGGAATTAATAGTTAAAGTAGAAGAAGTGGCATTAGTAGTAAACGTATAAGTGGTAGTAGTATTAGTGGTATATATAGTAGTATTCGAGTAGTGGAAGTCGTAGTAAAAGTATAAGTAGTAGGTCAAAGTGGAAGGAGTTGAAACATGAGAAGAAAACAGGAAGTGCTGTGAAACATTCACACAATTGAGATCCTGTTTTCTAATAATAATCCTGTTTAACTAATAATGTCTTTATTTGTCATTCTATTTAAAAAAAAAAATCAAATTTTCCATTCAGGTAAAGCGTCAGAAGGACTTTGAGGAAAATCAATTCAAGAGATTCTTCTCCACGAAACAGAGACATCTTGATGTTTGCAGAAGCTTTACAGTCTGCAAAGGTCCCTGTGCCTGGATATATCTGTTTCCTTCATAAAGCGAAGAATAACGGCTAAATTAAAGGAGGTCCCAGCTGTGTAACTGATGCTGCTGCAGGAGAAAAAACCGTCTAGACAGCACAGCAACAGAGAGAAAAAAGTTCTCACGCATCATGACGGATCACTTTTTACCGGAGACAATGTGTCGAGGAAATATAGCCCGAGCTCACGGTGAAGGTTGAGGAGGAAATGAGTGGGAACCGTTGAAACAACGATAAACAACAAAATGTCGTGGAGGACGTTGACGAAAAAAATGAAGTTGTCACCGGATATAAGGTCAGTGAAAATGGCGAAGAACCAAGAAATACCAAGAACATCGAACCATAAGGTAAGGTAAGGTAAAACTTTATTGAAAAATTGTTTTTTTCCAGTAGCCAGCAATTGTTCATAAACAATAAAAAAGAATACATAAAAAATAAAATAAGAAAAGAACATAAGAGGAAGAACAAGATGACACAATGGTTTTCATGTCTTAACAAGAAGGATGTGTCTCGCCTGCAGTTGATTCAAAACTCTGCAGCCAGAATTCTGACCCGCTCTAGTAGAAGAACTCACATTTCACCTTCAAACTCTTCACTGGCTTCCAGTTTCTTTCAGGATCAGAACTTTAAAATTCTGGTTCTTACTTTCAGATCTATTCATGGTCAGGCTCCTCCTTCCATCAGTGATCTGATCCAGCCTTACACCCCAGCTCGGGCTCTGAGGTCTGTGGATCAGAATCTACTTATGGTTCCACGCACACGGTTCAGGACCAGAGGAGAGAAATCTTTTCAGGCTGTTGCTCCTAAGCTTTGGAACGATCTTCTCTCTCTTTGCTCTTGATGATCTACTGACTCCTTTAAGAAACATCTTAAGACGTTTCTATTTGTTCAGGCTTTTCCTTGAATTTCTCGAACTCCTGTGTTGTTCTCAGTATTATCTTGATCTTTAAAGTATGTACTTTTTTGAGTATTGTTTTGATTGTCTAAGCGCTTTGTGACCCTGGTCTCGAAAAGCGCTATATAAATAAATATTACTTACTTACTAACTTACTTACAATCTAAGTATAAAGACAAAGAACATAGGTCAAAGAAAAACAACAAAGACAAAGAATACAAAGACTAACATAGAACATCCAGATACTTTCACTCCACAACTTAATAGCCCGAGGAATGAATGAGTCCCTGAGTCTATTAGTGTTGCACCTGGGTAGGAGCATTCATGCTTCATCTGCTTCTCTGCTCACTGATGACAGTGTTCAGAGGATGACTGTCATCATCCTATCATATCATATCACATCCAATAATTATTTACCAATTAATAACTCAAAACTCAAGTTCAATGGAGGGAATTTTTCTCGTAAGAAATATTGTTCCTGCGATGCTAAAATGATCACAAGAAGTCGAACCAACCTAATAACAGGAAGTAAAACAGTGTTCATTAAACTGCATGTCCTTCACTAAAAACACTCTAGTCTCACTATCACCACCAGTTGAGTTTTTGGATCGAATGCTGATGAAAAACATCAAAATAACAGTAATAATGCCACGTTTTTAGCAACAAAGTGTCCTTTAAATCCCAGCATCAAGACGCTACAAACAACAATCATTCAACGCTGTCGTCCTCGTCCTTCTCTCACCTCGCTCTCCCGCCGGACACGCCCACTTTTGCCTTTGTCTACGTCAGGACTCGATGTCGGCCTCAAGAAAGTTAAAGTTTCATAAAAACATTTGTGTCCTGAGTGTTTGTTAACGGGCAAACAATGTGAAAACTCACATGTTTTAAACGTTGAATCTTCCTCTTCAAGGCGCAGTAACTTCTCATCATCACCATGTTTTACACTTTATTACTTTATAAAGTTGCTCTGAAATCTGGACGAACGAGAGGTTACGAGAGTCTATTATGACGTAATAATGGCTTCACTCCTCCTCCAGCTGTAATCACGCTTTGTTTATACAACGAGTCCCTTGGAGGTGGAGACTTCCGGGATTGATGACACGCGGTGACACACCTCCATGCTTGACCAATCACAGCAGAGTAGGTGTGGTTATGGTCAACAAGATTTCATCTCCAGAACAACAAAGGGTTTTCAGTGGGCAGAGCTTAAGATCATTTTCTAATGTCAATATTTCAATAGATAGAGTTTTGTACAAACACACACTGATGATACAATAGAGTCACACATCACAAGAACACACACACACTGATGATACAATAGAGTCACACATCACAACAACACACACACACTGATGATACAATAGAGTCACACATCACAACAACACACACACTGATGATACAATAGAGTCACACATCACAACAACACACACACACACACTGATGATACAATAGAGTCACACATCACAACAAGACACACATACACACTGATGATACGATATAGTCACACATGACAACAACACACATGCAGACACTGATGATACAATATAGTCACACATCACAACACACACACTGATGATACAATAGAGTCACACATCACAACACACACACACTGATGATACAATAGAGTCACACATCACAACAAACACACACACACTGATGATACAATAGAGTCACACATCACAACAACACACACACACTGAGATACAATAGAGTCACACATCACAACAACACACACACACTGATGATATAATAGAGTCATACATCACAACTACACACAAACTGATGATACAATAGAGTCACACATCACAACAACACACACACACTGATGATACAATAGAGTCACACATCACAACAACACACACACTGATGATACAATAGAGTCACACATCACAACAACACACACACTCTGATGATACAATAGAGTCACACATCCCAACAACACACACACACTCTGATGATACAATAGAGTCACACATCACAACAACACACACACTGATGATACAATAGAGTCACACAACACAACAACACACACACTGATGATACAATAGAGTCACACATTACAACAACACACACACACTGATGATACAATAGAGTCACACATCACAACAACACACACACTGATGATACAATAGAGTCACACATCACAACAACACACACACTGATGATACAATAGAGTCACACATCACAACAACACACACACTGATGATACAATAGAGCCACACATCACAACAACACACACACACTGATGATACAATAGAGTCACACATCACAACAACACACACACACTGATGATACAATAGAGTCACACATCACAACAACACACACACTGATAATACAATAGAGTCACACATCATGACAACACAAACGCACTTACACACTTTAACACACACTTTAGTTGAACTTAAATTATTGAATGAGACATCTAATAGTAGTTAATAGTGGTTAATAATAGTTAGCAACAATCTATGATAACATCACGTCTATAAACCTGTAACAACCTAAGAAGTGGTTGAAGCTAAAAACAACAAACACTTCTCTACTGTACATGAGTTTCTTGATTGACTTTCAGTTGTATTTTGACACGTGGAGACATAAGAGAATCTAAAGACTGGTTCACTGACTGTCTCACTGACTGATCTTCACTGACTGATCTTCACTGACTCGTCTAAAAGGTTTTGTCCGAACCAGAGAAATTAGAATTGATTTGAGCTAATATTCACTGACCTTTATCTTTAGGCTTGGACCAGGTTTTGAGTTCTTTTCTAAAATGTATCTTTGTTACAACAATATAACCCTCTCTGTCATACATGATATAAAACAAACAGATTCTTATTTTACGTTAAAGATTCAGGTCCAAATTCTCAAAGAAATAAAGTCACAAAAGTGATTCTTCTCCATCAGTTCTCGACGTCAAACCTGCAGAAACTTTGAACGTTTCACGTTGAAAATCTCCTTCACCAGAATTGATCCTGAATTTAAATCATCTCTAACTTTTAAAAAACGACGCTTCACGTTTGTTTTCCTCGACAGTTATGGTTCTAAACCCTTGAGCCTCCAACCTCTGCGACAGTAATTAGAAAAACAAGTGCAGCCTCGTCTCTTCCACGCCCAAGAATCTCCTTCTGTTGTTTTGCTTCCCGAGCTCAGTGAGCATGAGACGCTGGAGAATCTCATTCATCAGGTTTAGCTTAGCCGCGGCTCAACAGATGGAGTTTGCTCAAACTCCAGCAGTTCCCCCGCGGGACCAAAATACATCTATAGATGGCTGCTCCGGAGAGAGGGAAACACTGAGGAAACACAGAGTATGTAGACGCCGAAGCATCAATCAGGGGTTAAAGACTTTGATCACTTTATATCAAGCTTGAGTTAATGGCTACGGGTTCTTACTGTACTGGAGTGTATTGACCGATCCTTGAGTCTTCAGATTAAAGATGTGAGCCGAACAATTACACTGGTTGATAGTGATAGTCATGTGGTCTGTAAATACTACAATACTACACATATATCCTTGTTACTACACTATCACAACACCAGAGTCAAGTACTGGACAATACTACACATATATACTTGTTACTACACTATCACAACACCAGAGTCAAGTACTGGACAATACTACATATATGTACTTGTTACTACACTATCACAACACCAGAGTCAAGTACTGGACAATACTACACATATATACTTGTTACTACACTATCACAACACCAGAGTCAAGTACTGGACAATACTACACATATATCCTTGTTACTACACCATAACAACACCAGAGTCAAGTTCTGGACAATACTACACATATATACTTGTTACTACACTATCACAACACCAGAGTCAAGTACTGGACAATACTACACATATATACTTGTTACTACACTATCACAACACCAGAGTCAAGTA
Source organism: Callionymus lyra (assembly GCA_016630915.1). Classification (NCBI taxonomy): domain Eukaryota; kingdom Metazoa; phylum Chordata; class Actinopteri; order Syngnathiformes; family Callionymidae; genus Callionymus; species Callionymus lyra. The sequence continues at coordinate 2,348,821 of JACEEU010000710.1, forward strand.
CTGGACAATACTACACATATATACGTGTTACTACACTATCACAACACCAGAGTCAAGTACTGGACAATACTACACATATATACTTGTTACTACACTATCACAACACCAGAGTCAAGTACTGGACAATACTACACATATATACTTGTTACTACACTATCACAACACCAGAGTCAAGTACTGGACAATACTACACATATATCCTTGTTACTACACTATCACAACACCAGCGTCAAGTACTGGACAATACTACACAAATATACTTGTTACTACACTATCACAACACCAGAGTCAAGTACTGGACAATACTACACATATATACTTGTTACTACACTATCACAACACCAGAGTCAAGTACCGGACAATACTACACATATATACTTGTTACTACACTATCACAACACCAGAGTCAAGTACTGGACAATACTACACTTATTTTTTTTTTTTTTCCCTTTCCCCCCCCCTTGGGTGGTGGGGTGTGTTTTTTTTTTTTTTTTTTTTTTTTTGTTCTACACTATCACATCACCAGAGTCAAGTACTGGACAATACTACACATATATACTTGTTACTACACTATCACAACACCAGAGTCAAGTACTGGACAATACTACACATATATCCTTGTTACTACACTATCACAACACCAGAGTCAAGTACTGGACAATACTACACAAATATACTTGTTACTACACTATCACAACAACAGAGTCAAGTACTCGAAAATACTACACATATATCCTTGTTACTACAGTATCACAACACCAGAGTCAAGTACTCGAAAATACTACACATATATCCTTGTTACTAAACTCACAACACCAGAGTCAAGTACTGGACAACAATACACATATATACTTGTTACTACACTATCACAACACCAGAGTCAAGTACTTGACAATACTACACATATACTTGTTACTACACTATCACAACACCAGAGTCAAGTACTGGACAATACTACACAAATATACTTGTTACTACACTATCACAACACCAGAGTCAAGTACTGGACAATACTACACATATATACTTGTTACTACAGTATCACAACACCAGAGTCAAGTACTGGACAACAATACACATATATACTTGTTACTACACTATCACAACACCAGAGTCAAGTACTGGACAATACTACACATATATCCTTGTTACTACACTATCACAACACCAGAGTCAAGTACTGGACAATACTACACATATATACTTGTTACTACACTATCACAACACCAGAGTCAAGTACTGGACAATACTACACATATATACTTGTTACTACACTATCACAACACCAGAGTCAAGTACTGGACAATACTACACATATATACTTGTTACTACACTATCACAACACCAGAGTCAAGTACTGGACAATACTACACATATATACTTGTTACTACACTATCACAACACCAGAGTCAAGTACTGGACAATACTACACATATATACTTGTTACTACACTATCACAACACCAGAGTCAAGTACTGGACAATACTACACATATATACTTGTTACTACACTATCACTGTATACCATAAAGTTGACCCTGTATCTTGATACATATCCACTAGATGCAGCTCAAGCTTGTTCATCGATGAGTTTGTAAACGACACATTATTGGTGGATAAATAAGAGTGAAAGCATACAGTATACTGAGCACCGATTGGCTCTTCACAGATACACTGATGAACCACGTCTCATACTACTTTGCTTCCTTCACAGAAACACCCGCCAGGGTTAATAAAGATTTTGACTCCACCATGAGTTCTCTGCAAAATGTCAAGTGTTTAAGTAAACCTGCAGTAATAAAACAAAAGGGCGAAGCACAGTGTGTGTAAGTTTAAACATTCAATTTGCCTGAGGATTAATGGGTGATTGTGCGGCAGGATGTGTTTCCCCCGCAGCAGCACGTCGATGCGAGATAACCCCCCCAAGGCTATCCATCCAGCGAAGCTCTCGCTCACTTTCTCTGCACACAATTGAATTGACAAATAAAAACCTCATCGTGTTTAATTATATACTTCCCCGTATTGACGGCATCTGAGCGCTGCTGGTTCACAGTTCATTAGCAGTCAGCAGTCTGAAGGATGTCAATATTATTTAACCATCGAGCGGCTTTAAGAGGACTTCTTGTGTAACTGCTCCGGGACGACTGCCAGAACCCAACACTTTCTGGCTGTTTTTTTTCACTAAAGTAAAGGTATCAGGCCGAGTCTGTTGTTATTAACAAGAAACACCTCTGGACTGTAATGGATGTTTCTCACGAGGACGCTGATGCATCGATACCTGATACAAGAGCCTCGTTTGTTGACGGAAATAAACGCTTAGAAGCGAGAGCTCTTGTTCTGCAGTGAAGGCTCATGGGTAACATTCAATAGTGTTTATTTGAAAGTGGTTTAAGACGATCATTTCTGCGGTCAAATAAACCACTTATTAAATGTGTGTTGTTGTGATGTGTGACTCTATTGTATCATCAGTGTGTATTAATAATATTGTAGTTACTTATATTATAATATGTATGTATTGTTATTATCTTCTTGCTATTGTAATTATGTCATTATTAGTATCATTATTATTAGTATTAATATTGTTATTACTAATATTATAATATGTATGTTTTGTTATTATCTTCTTCAACTTGTTATTGTTGCATCTTATTATTACTATTCTTATTATTACTATTACTATTGTTGTTATTATTATTAATATTGTTATTACTAATATTATAATATGTATGTTTTGTTATTATCTTCTTCAACTTGTTATTGTTGCATCTTATTATTACTATTCTTATTATTACTATGACTATTGTTGTTATTATTATTAATATTGTCGTTACTAATATTATAATATGTATGTTTTGTTATTATTTCTTCTTGTTATTTTTATTATCTCATTATTATTATTGTTATAGTTTCCTCTTTTATTGTTATTATCTCATTATTATTATCATTAGTATAATTATTAATATTGTAATTATTAATATTATTATATGTATGTTTTGTTATTATCTTCTTCTTCTTCTTATTGTTATTATTTCTTCTTGTTAAGTATTTTTATTATCTCATTATTATTATTGTTATAATTTCTTCTTTTATTGTTATTATCTCATTATTAGTATCGTTATTATTATTATTAATATTGTTATTACTAATATTATAATATGTATGTTTTGTTATTATCTTCTTCAACTTGTTATTGTTAGCATCTTATTATTACTATTCTTATTATTACTATTATTATATGTATGTTATTATTATTATCGTCTTGTCTTACTAATATTATAATATTCGTATGTTTTGTTATTAGTTCTTCTTGTTATTGTTATTATCTCATTATTATTATCATTATTATTAATACTATTGTAATTACTGATATTATAACATGTATGTTTTGTTTTTATCTTCTTCTTCCTATTATTATTATTATTGTTATAATTTATTCTCTTTATTGTTATAATCTTCTTCTTTTTATTATCTTCTTCTTATTCTATCTTCTTATAATTATTATTTAAATGTATAATATTATAATATGTATGTTTTTGATATTATTTTAACAAGCGTGTTGTATTTTTAACGTAACTTTTTTTTAAATGTATTTTTCTACAGTGAACTTTCTGTTGAGACTCAACCATGGAACCAATTAAGTTAATATCTTAACTTATCTTATAGTCAATTGATTGAATACTTTGTTAAACTGCTTCTTAATGCAGCAGAAGGATGTGGTTCGAGGCCATACGAGTGATAACGACGAATCCTTGTTGGATGAAAGTCTCTCCTGGATTATTATCAGCTCTTAACGAAATCTTCAGACTATTTTGCTAAAACACAAACGTCTGCGATTACATAACCTCCTTGGCAGAGGTATCATTTATATTTCACAAGTCCCTGGAACGAGACGAGGTGCTTGAAAGGGATTTTCAAACACCTCCGGCTTTGAAGTTCTGATACCTCGTGTTCGGGAGTAGAAATAAAATCTACAGTATTTTCTGGTGAAACTCTACGTTGTTCCAGGAGCTTCCATGGGTTCGATCCACGCATCGCAGCTCAACGGGATTTATTTCTCTCACTGTCGCCTCCAGGGAGGTTCACGCATCTGCCATGAGAGCCTCCGAAAGGGCTTTAAACATTCTGCAGACCCAGTGGCCGAGCGGGCGGAGCCGCCATTGTGAATCTAGGTGAGTAATAAGTTGTGTGACTTGTATCCCCGAGTCTGGCCGGAGTCCAATCCTGGCGAGCACAATAAACACTCCGGCGGGAATTCTGGGATCAGGGAACGGGAAAGAATTGGTTTGTGTTTTGTGGCGGTGGAGTGTTTGGCTGATCGCCAGCGAAGTATCACTCATGACCGAGTGTAACGAACAAAAGGATTGTGTCGAGTTTCAACGTAGTTCAGGTCAACGTCGTCGCGCGACGTGAAAGTCCAACGTTTTTTCGAGCGAACGCAACAGTGTTTTTCAATGAAGCCGTTCCAACGCAGACGCCGACGGCGCCGCGGCGTTTGATTTAATCAAAAGCCTCATGAATGTGTCGCGGTGATCATATGGTCTCAGCACGACGGCAGATAATCCGTTCGCTCACATCCGCCGGACACACATGCTAACACGCGTGTGCGCCAGACGACAGCGGCCTCGGCCAAGAACACAATTCACCGTGAACCCTCTGTTGACACGTCTGTACCCCAGCGAGCAGTGACCAGAAGAAGGTTTGAAGAACAAAATGACACCAATATTTGAAGTAACAAGGCGTTCCTGGAGTGTTTCTTCCCTTCAGCATCAACCGAGCAAAGAGAGTATTTTCCGAACAATAAGTCACAGTTTTCTTCATAGTTTGTCCGGGGGTGCGACTTATGATTGAAATTATTACCACATTATTAGCGGTATATCATTTCACATGTTATTTTCACACTAAACCACAAGAGGGCGCTCTAGGCCTGTGTTGATCATTTCCACGTAGAAGAGGAAGCATCTTCTACCTCCGGAGTTAGTTAGTTGTTTAAAAGTGACACGAGGATGAAGAGTTATTTGGAGTTACACGGATGGTTTGGTAAACTTGTTAGTTATTTATGCTATAGTTCTCTGAATAACTCTTCATATGTTATGTTAACATACCAGGTTCTCACTTCATGTAACGTAACATTATTCTGTTGTTGCCTCTAGTTTTATTTTAAATTCTCTTTCAAGATCACATGTCTGTTCTTGGATTTTATCAAATCAATTTCCCCCAAAAAATGGGACTTATACTCCAGTGCGACTTATATATGTTTTTACTTCTTTATTATGCATTTTATGGCGACTTGTGCTCCGGAGACACTTATAGTCCAGAAAAAATACGGTAAATATGACTAAACAAGAGCCTCAATTAACTTCCTTTGACCCGGAGAATCCACGTCTGGTTCCTCTCAGGTGCTCGTGTCGACGCCTCCTGGTCGAAGGAAGATGCAAAAGATAAAGAAAAGACTCTTTTCACACACATACGGCGAAGAAAAGAAGGTCATTGGAGCAGCGATCCATCTCGTGCGACACCATCACGTTACACAGTTTCCCCCAAAGTGGTTCAATGACGGGCAGAACTCTTGTGGGCTTTAGAAGAAACACAAATCTTTAAGACAAAGACGGAGGAAACAATGAACCACCTTCAAGTAGTAGAACGTGAGGAATATTTAGAGGTTCATGAAATAAAGAAGCGTATCTGACTCATACAGGAAAAGTTCTAAGTCTAGTGAAAACTTTATCAATGTTTAATATAATATGGTTTTCATGCAGTTGTTGACAAAGTTTGAGGAACATAATCTGTTTCTTCTTCAGTGTTTATTTCCTATGTTTCAGAAGGAGACATATTTAGAGACGTTTAATTATGATTTTGTTTTTCATTTGTTTTTATAATCATTGTACCTGTTTCTGGAAGCCTTTTAACTGACAGATAATTCATTTAAAACTGGCCTAAATCATCATTTGAAGACTTTAGATGACCTGACACCTAAATCACTTCATATTCTGCCTCTTTTCTTAGAATCACAATCAGAAAAAAAATACTACCAGTATTAAAAAGAAAATCAAAGGCAGCCTTTTTCTAGTGTTTCCGATAAAGTATAATATAAATGAAATGAAGTGAATGAGTTTGTAAGTTTGCCTGTGTTGTGTGGGTTTACTCCGGACACTCCACTTTCCTCCCACAGGCCAGAAACATACAGAGGTTGATTGAGAACTTGAGGGAAATTGTCCATAGATATGAGTGTGTGTGTGAATGGTTGTCTGTCTTTGTGTGTCCTGAGACAGACTGGCGTCTTGTCCAGGGTGTCCCCTGCCTCTCGCCCTATGAAGCTGGGATAGACTCCAGTCTCCATGAGACCCCCATAAGGGATAAAGCGGTAGAAAATGAATGAATGAAATAACATTAATAAAATATAGAAAAATAAGTGGCAGATCAAAGTTCAATCATTTCATTAAATAAATAATACATGAAAACACAAAAACTGAAACGTTATTTTCTGTTATTTTGAGTTGTTAAAAAAATGTTATCGTGCATTTTCTAAATACTGTATAACGACAATAAAGACTCTTAAACCATGAATCTTGAGAATATAATCACATATTCCGCGGTCGCCTCCGAAAATTGACTGCCTTTGTTTTGCGATTTATTAAATTGAATATCCAAACACGCACACGAGCTCTAAACGATGATAAAACACGCGAGAGATTCATGCGTTTATACGCGTCGGAGATTTGTTGCCACTAAAACACAACGGGCTTTTCTTCCGCGGCGCTACCTTGAATATAGAATCCATGTCACAGATGCAAATGTGAGGAGAGTTGTGGGCAGAGTACACAGTTATTCTTGTCACCCAAGGCCATTCTATAGAATGTTAAAATTCCACAGCTGCCATTCGTCTGAATGACGGCGGCTCCCGATGCCGTTTTCTTCGAGCCGACGTCTAATCCATCTTGAGCTATATTGTCCTCCAGTCTATACAAGTCAAGTGTCAAAGTGCCCTCGCTCTGACCCCCCACTGTCACTTTGTACGCCTCATAAAGCTCGATGTGTCTCCAAACGCCTCGCGTCCATCCTCCCGGCTCAACCCGTGGGCTACGAACGCCGGACCCCGGGTCCGACTCCAACTCAACTGACCAAACTCAATTACATGAGCCATTTATCTCTGCCCGGGTTCGGCGGCTCCGGCGTAAATCTCTGCTCCCAGTCAATAATCTATTCTCCGGCTCGTCCGCGGACCCTTCATTGTTATGAGACATCCGTTCGGCAGGCCTGCGATGAATGGTGTGTGGGGGGGGGGATGATGGGAAAATAGAAGCGAAGGCAGAGAAAAGAAAAGTGGCAGGAGGTTATGGGGGGCCAAGAGACCAGAAGCCATCCATCTAAGCAATGACTTCACAGCTCATTGTGGGTTGTAATGCAACCAGGCATCGTGCATTGTCAGCATTAAGTACTGCAGTGTTCTTGCAAAAGGTCATAAAGCCCCCCCTGCACCCCCCTGCACCCCCGACACGTCTCTGGCGATCGCTCGCCTCTAGATACGAATCAAATAGAGGATCAGGGATTTAAGTCCGTCTCCGTCGGTGACCCTGCATCTGTTGCCCGTCGTTCGGTAAGTTGGGTTCCGTCCGGGTCATCGTCGCTGAACCCATGAGATTCTTCTGCAGATAAAGGTAGAGATAACAACTTCGACAACTGCAGCTCTCTCACAAAAGCACTTTATCTTCCCCTCCACTTAAGCGCTTCTTTTGAGTCTCATAAAACCCGGCGATAATGGCCCTTCAACTGTGCATGTAACAGCTCATTCAAGTCTTTTTTTACAATTGAAATACTTTCTGTAAATTGGCTCATAATAACGTTTACCTTTCAAAGTGGCTGAACGAAAATACAGAGGCCGTTAAGAAAGTCCGTCTGTACGAAGGTTTTCTTTTTTTCTGGGATTGGAAACTTCTTTTTTTTCAGCCTCTACAGGGTGACGTTCGGTGTTCATCAGCCTGTTACAAGAGTAGTTGAATTGAACTATAAAGGACTGAACCAAGAAAGTGTTATCGAGGTCGACTACAAAGAAACTGTCAGCACTTGGTCTTTTTGATTCTTGATTGTAAGCATAAGAACGTAAAGACACAATGAATCTTTTTCCTCTTTCTTTTATAAAATAGATGCTTTGAGACTCGAAGAGAAGCTTCGTCCTCGACTGTTTAAAGTTGTGTATTTTGAATGCAACACACAAGCTCAGATGGATCGCAAATCGATTTCGCAGATTGCGTTCTACGCTACATTCCCAGATTCCCCAGATCGAGACTTTACAATAATGGTACAGCTGAGGTTGATGGGAATTTGATACTCGCAGCTTGAGTTTTGTATATTTTAATGATTATATGTCCAAGAGGGCTAAAAGATTTAAACCCATTGTGTGACTGAGTTAAACCTGGTCTTGTTGTTTGAGTGTTCAAATGGTAGTTGTTTTGATCGTACAAACAAAGTTGAAATGTCAATCATTTTCCATAGTTTTCTTAGGGATGAGTGTGTTTTCATGACGATCACAACCAGTAAGTAAGTAAGTAATTTATATTTGTAGACTTTTCTTTGTCCTCCTGGTCCAAAATAAAACAAAACACCAAAGATCAACCAAATATTTCTGATTGTATCGAAGCCTGACATGAGAAATTGTTTTCAATCATTTAATCTCGTTACAACCATCTCTGACTATCAGCGTAGATCAGCTGCACTGACACTGGTACTGCCGTCAACTGTGACCCTGGGATCTTCAGCTACAAACAAGCTTAAAATAAAGGCTTGTTTAAGTTTTCTCTGAATTCTTCTCATGTGGAGCTTCAATAAAAGACGTCACAGACGAGCAGTCTGGAGGTATTTGGATGTTTTCAAGTGTCTTTTTGGACGAAGATGAAGACGAAGACAACTGAGCTCCAGCCGCTACATTAAAATGAACAAACATTTTTGTCTAACGCTCTAAAAAGAACACATTACTCTGAAAATAATCCAACATTAGTAAGTAAGTAAGTAAGTAATATTTATTTATATAGCGCTTTTCCAGACCAGGGTCACAAAGCGCTTAAACAATCAAAACAATACTCAAAAAAGTACATACTTTAAAGATCAAGATAATACTGAGAACAACACAGGAGTTCCAGAAAATCAAGGAAAAGCCTGAACAAATAGAAACGTCTTAAGATGTTTCTTAAAGGAGTCAGTAGATCCATCAAGAGCAAAGAGAGAGAAGATCGTTCCAAAGCTTAGGAGCAACAGCCTGAAAAGATTTCTCTCCTCTGGTCCTGAGCCGTGTGCGTGGAACCATAAGTAGATTCTGATCCACAGACCTCAGAGCCCGAGCTGGGGTGTAAGGCTGGATCAGATCACTGATGGAAGGTCTGACCATGAATAGATCTGAAAGTAAGAACCAGAATTTTAAAGTTGATCCTGAAAGAAACTGGAAGCCAGTGAAGAGTTTTAAGGATCGGAGAAATGTGAGTTCTTCTACTAGAGCGGCTCAGAATTCTCGCTGCAGAGTTTTGTATGAACTGCAGGAGAGACACATCCTTCTTGTTAAGACATGAAAATAAACTGTTACAATAGTCCAGACGAGAAGAAACAAACTCATGGATTATAAGATCCAGATCATGTTCCGACAACATTTTCCTATGTTTGGAAATTTTTCTCAGTTGAAGGAAACAGTTTCTGGTCAGTTTTCTTCAGTGTCGTCATGTGTTGACATCAGTCAACGGGAGAGAAGAAAATGAGTGAAGTTTGAATTTCAAATGTTTACAATCACTTCATGGATTCAGCTCCATCGTTAATGTTTTATCCAGCAACTATATTCCATCGACTCCTCAGCTCCACGGCTCACAACAGAAGCAGGTGTCAGAGCCGAGACGTCAGGAGCCACATCCGGGCGATACTGAAGTGCCGCCGTCCTACAGACGCCAGGAAGCGCGATCTAATTAAACGATGAGAGGGCATATTCATGGTGTTGTCTGAGGGTTCCATGTTGATGGATGGGATAATGACTTTCCTGAAGCAGCGCTCTACGATAATGACTTTCATCCAGGAGAGGTACTCGAGGAGGGGGCGGTCGCATCCCCAGCCCCGGCGACAAATAATTCGCGACACTTGAGTTGGAATGCATTTGATGAAATGACACTTTAACTGTTGGCCAATTGAGCCTATTACTTTGCGTGATGGCTGTTAGGAAGGAAAGAGTGTCGCAGTCGTCGGCGCAGCAATATGTTAAGATCATCATTCCGCGTGACGGCGCGAGCGGCCTCCGGGATCCTCCGCAGATGCATTAAATGATGATTATTCTCAAGTCGTGCCGCCGCCGCCACGATCCAGCCTGCTGGCAGGAATCGAAACATCTGTCCGGACCTTGATTTGTCATGAGCTGGCGTCTTCCATCCCTTCATCTCTCGGCGCTCGCAGGAGATCGATCATGTTTTTGTTCCTGCGGTGATAATCTATTCATGATTGGGAGTTTATGTCGGGGAACTCATGGAATCAGTAAAACATCTTCAGCTTTGTGGATAATTCACCATCAGTGGCTGGGAAATCCTTAAACTCCTGCTGGTCTATTTGAAGCTTTTTTTCAAACTGATAATTGACTAATGATAGATTAGATTAGATTAGATAGACTTTTTTAATCCCTCTGGAGATCTCCTTTGGGAAAATGGGTTTTCAGTTCACAGCAGACGAAAAAAGGTACAGAGGTTTGATAGAAACAAGAACAAGCTTGATGGATCTACGGACTCCTTTGAGAAACATCTTAAGACGTTTCTATTTGTTCAGGCTTTTCCTTGATTTTCTGGAACTCCTGTTGTGTTCTCAGTTTTATCTTGACCCTTAAAGTATATACTTTATTGAATATTGTTTTGATTGTTTAAGCGCTTTGTGTCCCTGGTCTGGAAAAGCGCTATATAAATAAAAATTACTTACTTACTTACTTACTTATAAGAACAAGGTGCAAACAAAAGAACAAAGTGCAAAGAGATACTTCAGTGCAAATATAAAGATCAAAGATCAGAGAAAATAACACAATAAACAATAAAAAAAAGAGTGCTTATGGGTCAATGACATAAGGTTCTCCACACATTTTGCACTTTTACATTCATGGGTATCATATCATAATAAAAATAATAGATAAAAAATGTTTAATTTGGAAGGCAAGTCTCCTGACACTCACGTCCACTGTACATGTCAATAAATGTAAAAGAACAAGAATAACAATAACAGATGTTAAAATGTAATTATGAAGCCGGGAAAAGTGAATTAAATGTCCAGGTGAGTTTGTATTTGAGATTTGAACAGGTTAAAGGGTGAAGAGTTCCAAAGACAGGGGTCAAAGCCTCCTTTAAATGATGCATATTTACATTTATATTTTGAATATTTTGAATACTTCCTCCAACTTCAATTTCTATACATGTGGCGTCCTCATCGCATAACCTAGTTATTTAACAAAGCAATAACAAGAAGCGCCTTTCACTGTTACGTGGGTTCAAATCCAGAAATGTGTCACTGACCTCAACTAACCAACTGACCGAGAGTGTTTGGATATTTTACTTTAACGAGTCATATTTGATTATTTTGATGAGTCATGGAAATAATGAAAGACGACCTTCCATCAGTAGATTCTGATCCACAGACCTCAGAGCCCGAGCTGGGGTGTAAGTCTGGATCAGATCACTGATGGAAGGTCTGACCATGAATAGATCTGAAAGTAAGAACCAGAATTTTGAAGTTGATCCTGAAAGAAACTGGAAGCCAGTGAAGAGTTTGAAGGAGAAATGTGAGTTCTTCTACTAGAGCGGCTCAGAATGCAGAGTTTTGTATGAACTGCAGGTGAGAATGAGAGAATTCAAGAGCAGAAACTTTCCTCCATGTCCTGAAAAGGGAATTTATTTCAAATTTTAAAAAGTTCTCTGAGTTCCTCAAGCAAGACGATCAATCAAATTGTATCGATCTACGATTACTTAATCTAAAATATCTGGATACTCGCCAGGAGTCTCCAGGATGTAAAGGAAGCTCCTGAAAAACTCAGATCATCCCTCTTTCCTACAGATGTTATTGAAATCTGGACATCCGTCAATGAAGATAATCAATATCTTAATGATGTGTTTGGAAGTCTGGAGCAGATGTAGTAACTGGCATCATGAGGCTGAAGCAAGAAAACCCGAAAAGATATTTCATAAGAAGCTTCTCTCGATCCGTCCTCTTTCAATCCAGGACCAGCCGGTCATAATGTTTGACCTCCTCAAGGGTAGTCGCATTAAAAAAGTCTTCAAGTGAAACAGGTGGTGACTGTAATCACCTCTAATACTCAGCACTGTTACGGAGCCAAAGACATTTTAGGAAGCAGTGAAAACTGACCAGCCACATGTCTGTGACACTTTCAAGTGGCTGTGACGTTCATACCTGAAGGAATCTGGATACATTAGTGAGAACAGTTTATACGCTTCAATCTCATCTTGTACCTTTTACATCAGTTTTAATACATTTATTTTGGTTTTGTGTACATCATTAATGTATCAATCAACGTACAATCAAAAATGTCAAGTGTCATCGAGAGTAAACACAGTTTAGAGATTGAAAAAGAAACAAATCTTGTCAATTCTTCCCCTTATTTAGACTTTTCTACTTTACTGAACATAATATTTATTTACTTTATTATTCATGTTGTATAATCTGGCTTTATCTACATCATGTTGATTATATATGTGATCGTAACGTATGTAATCATTGATGAGAGTCATGTGAGCTGCATGTATGTCATGTACTTTTATAGTTATTTATGTTCATGCTATTACTATTGTGATGCTGGAGATTTTACCAATCTGTGAAAATATATTGTTTTAGATTAGATTAGATTAGATTAGATAGACTTTATTAATACCCCCGGAGATCTCTTTCGAGAAATTGGGTTTCCAGTTCACAGCAGACGATAGTTTTTCTAAAAACAAGACCAAAGTACAAATAAAAGAGCAAAGAGCAAGGGATGACAAAGTCTAAATATAAAGATCAATCGCTGTGGAGCCACTGGAAAGGCTGCCGTTCTCTAACAATTTACATTTTAGTAATTGAACTGGTCAACACTGACTACTTTACCATCACTTTAACTTGCAGTACATTTTTTCAGTTTTGGTAAATTTCAAGCTGTTTTCTTACAAAAATATATATATATATATTGTCCAGTGCAAAATAATAATTGTAACTGATCAGTTTCTCTTTAGATAAATCAACATATTATCAAGTTTTGAGTCATGTTTCTTGCATTCAGTAAACAAGAGGAGAATAAACAATAATCGATCTAATGTCTTGTTGTTTTCATTTGTTTTACACACATTTAAACGAAGAATCGTTTGAGTCTCAGTCGTGACAAGAGAAGAAGAAAGTGTGACCGAAGGTTGACGTAAACTAAAGTTGTCGACGGGAAATTCAATCAGAAATTATGTTTCAAGAGGTTTTAAATTTTTAAAAAGGGTTTAAATTTTTAGGGGGGGGTTATTTTTTGGGGGGGGTTTTTTTTTTAAAAGGGGGTTTTTTTTAAGGGGGGGGAGGTGGTGGGGGGGGTTTTTTTTAAAAAAAGTTGTTTTTTTTGTTTGTTTTATTTTTTGTTTTTTTTTTTTTTTTTTGTTTTTTTTTATTTTTAATTTAAATTTAAATGTTTTTAAAAATTTAAAATTTTTTGGAGGTTGAAATTTTTATAAATAATAAAATTAAATTTAAAAATAAAAATAAAATATTAAAAAAAAAAAAAAAAAAAGGTTTAAATGTCAACGAGGTTTAAATGTTCAACGAGGTTTAATGTTCAAGAGGTGTTCTGAGGTTTAAATGTTCAACGAGGTTTAAATGTTCAACGAGGTTTAAATGTTCAACGAGGTTTAAATGTTCAACGAGGTTTAAATGTTCAACGAGGTTTGGTTAAAGCAGCGAGGAAATCTTCAGCCCGTGTTTTTTTTTTTTTTTTTTTTTTTTTCAGAGAAACATCAAAAAATCCAGACATTAATGGAAACATTTACCATTGCAAGATTCTAAAGTGTTTAAACTCATCACAATCTCTCACGCAGTAATCTCTCGCTCTCGGGTCAATCGTGGTCTTTAAAGGCGTGGAGACGAATCAACCCGAAGCGCTCCCGGCAGTCCGCCGGCAAAGACCTGAAACCACCGACTCCATCGGCTCCGGCGTCTCATCTTCAAGAACAAAGCGGCGAAGCTTCTGAAACTTCAGAAGACAAAGTGCTGGAGGGCCGCGATCACACGCCGCCGAGCGCCTCCAGGCCTGCGCCATGTTTGAAAGCCCACAAGAGCCAAAAACCTCTTCTGCCGGTTATAGAAGCGCAGACGGAAGTGAAGAACAAATCTCGGCTCATTTAAACCAGAGAAACATGGTAAATACTGCAATGAAGAGTCGAGACGACTCATTTAAAATAACTCGATTTTCTTCATGTTTCTATTCGTGGAGCCGCGACAAAATGAAGGCTTTAGAAAAGACGGGAAAACAACTTTCCGAGAGACTTTCATGCTGTTAAACACAGTATTTGAAAGTGGCCGTGATAAAAGAAGCTCAAAACAGTCAAAGCGAGAATATTTTAATTCGTAAATCAACTTGGAATTCATCCCTTTCCACACCTTCATTTGAACATTACAAATGATGCTTAAATTAACCATTAAGATGTGTTTTTTCTCTGAGCGAAGAGAGAAAACGTGCATTTAACTGGATTTACATGTAATGTTTGTTAATTTCAAACAATTCTGACGTAGATTTGATGTAAACGAGTGCAGACGTTATTTTACAAACATGTTAACAGAAACATCTACTCACAGGGACAAGCAGGGGTTTGTGAGAAACATTCTACGATGTAGTTGACAGACATAAAACTATTAACCACTAACTTTAAACACTAACTAGTGAAACACTAACTAGTGGATGTGAAGATATTCATGTCCAGGTTGCAGATCATGTTCTTCCTGATCCACCTTTTTCATCCTGTGACGTTTTCATGGTTTAACGTTTTCTATTGAAGGTTAAAATAACATCAAGACTTGATGTTTATTTACAAGATTTGCTCTTTTTTTACTCAGTGAACCTTCAACTCGTACTTCACACGACACATTCACCAACTTATCACTCCGTCTTTAACGCTGTGAGGTATTAATGTGCTCTGGTTCGCAGTAGTGGTTAAAGAAAAGAAAAAATGTTTTCTTCTTCAAAATCATGTTTTTTTCTTTTTTTGGTTCAATTATATTCAACAATGTGTGAAATACAATAATTTGATCATTACAACAGCTCATCCACTAGAGGGCAGCAGTCATTACGTCTTCCGCAGGTGGATGAAGGATAAAATCCCGCAATGACTGGGGACGAGAGGATACAGTGACTCTGTTTGGACATATTTTGACTTTCAGTTCTGTTCATTCAACCAGAAGAGAGACAAAAAGCAACAAGACTAAAATTCAACGTCTTCTAAAATCGTTACAAATATGACAAATGTATCGAGAAATATCTTATTGAAGCTGATCGTGAGCGGAATATATTGTATGTATGTACTCGGAAGATACTTTATACTACAAATGTCAGGCTGACAAATCTGCAACTCTCATAAAGTAGGGTTGAAGGGGTCGGATACAGATCATTTTGTTTGATAAAATTTAAGTAAAGTGTGTATTTGCGTGTGTGTTGTTGTGTTGTTGGACTCTATTTTATCATAAGTATGTGTGTGTTGTTGTGTTGTTGGACTTTATTGTATCATCAGTGTATGTTGTTGTGATGTGTAACTCTATTGTATCATCAGTGTGTGTTTGTACAAAACTCTCTTTTCATAAAATATTGACATTAGAAAATGCTCGCCCACTGAAAACACTTGGTTGTTCTGGAGATGAAATCTTGTTGACCATAACCACACCCACTCTGCTGTGATTGGTCAAATGTGGAAGTTTGTCACCGCACATCATCAATGGTCTCCACCTCCAAGGGACTTGTTTTATAAACAAAGCGAGGAATGATTACAGCTGGAGGAGGAGTGAAGCCATTATTACGTCATAATGGACTCTCGTAACCTCTCCTTCGTCCAGATTTAAGATGGAGGATGGTACAGACGAGCAGTAGTAGTAGTTGGTTGTATTTAAGACACGAGAGTGAGTAGAAATTGAGTGAAGTTTCAGTTGAACAATGACTTAAATCTAGATGAAGATCTTTTATTGGACCGAGCTCCTGCGAGGAGGTTCAGGAGACAACGAACCACCGCGACACTCGGACGCTAGAATCCACTTCTGCTATGACCGTATCACGAGGAAAGTAATTACCATGAAAATTAACGTTTACCATACATTAAAAAGATCCTGCCCAGAAGAACCCGGAAGAACCGGACCGGGGGCACTGGAGCCCGGCGAGGGCTAAGGAGATCTCCTTGACTCGACAGAGGCTTTCACACAATCATTAATGCTACTTTGCTCGCTTGAACGAGCCGCTCCGAGTCCGGCTGTTGTTGCAGTCGACTGACTCTGAGAGAATCTCGCATTAACTTATGGCAATGTGTTTGTAAACAGCGGTTTCTTCGCCCGCCCGCGAGAAATAATGAATCAAAACAAGTCGGCGCACGGACTGGAAGAACCTTAATGAGGTTTCTCATTAAACTTCTTTTTTTTCGCAAAGTGCAGCCAGCGAGAGAATCTTGAAGTGTTTTACTTTCACCTGTTATCTTATGCAAGAACATGAGGACGAGAGGAGGCCGAGCCAGCAGGAGTCGCCCTTCGCTTCAACATCTCTCGTGTTCTTCCAACTGATCTGAGGTCAGATTGAAAAAAGATTGAAACCGCCTCAGTTATCGAACGATTCTCCAGCAGATCCTCATGTAAGTCCGTCCATCTCGGGGTGTGTGTGCGGCTTCTCTGGGGAGATGCTAACAGGATCTTAGCGGAAGTCTGATTAAAAGGACACTTCCTCCTTGGAGACCAGCAAACAGTTGCCTTTTTTTTTTCTTTTCCTCGGAGCGTCAGAAACCTTGGCGCCGGGAACAGAAGGACCCGATGGTTCGGCTCACAGTGCAACCTAATTAAATTAGACCTCCTTTAATAAAAGAGGAAGTGAATTTCAACACTTTTATCCCGACCACGCCATCAAAGGAAGAGAGGGAGGAGGAGGGAGATGTAAACTTCTTCCCGTTTCAATTGATTTATATTACGCCGGGAATGGATCGAGCCAGAATAAAGAGACGCATGCTGGGTTTTTTTTTTTGTTTTGTTTAAAGAATGAAAGAACAAGTGAAGTCCTGGTGAATGAAAGTGCTGAATACAAACAACACAAGCATTCACAGCCGTCAACGACTTAAAGTCACACGTTCTTGACTGTGGGAGGAAACCGGAGTTCTAGGGGGGGGGGGGGGGGGGGATAAATAATGTTTTTTTATTGCTAATGAAATACATATAAATAATGTTTTTTATTGCTAATGAAATATCAATATAAATAATATTTTTTTATTGCTAATGAAATCAGATATAAATAATGTTTTTTATTGCTAATGAAATTACATATAAATAAATGTTTTTTTATTGCTAATGAAATACATATAAATAATGTTTTTTTATTGCTAATGAAATACAATATAAAAATAATGTTTTTTTTTGCTAATGAAATACATATAAATAATGTTTTTTATTGCTAATGAAATCAATATAAATAATGTTTTTTATTGCTAATGAAATCAATATAAATAATGTTTTTTATTGCTAATGAAATACATATAAATAATGTTTTTTATTGCTAATGAAATACATATAAATAATGTTTTTTTATTGCTAATGAAATCAATATAAATAATGTTTTTTTATTGCTAATGAAATACATATAAATAATGTTTTTTTATTGCTAATGAAATCAATATAAATAATGTTTTTTATCGCTAATGAAATACATATAAATAATGTTTTTTTATTGCTAATGAAATACATATAAATAATGTTTTTTTATTGCTAATGAAATACATATAAATAATGTTTTTTATTGCTAATGAAATACATATAAATAATGTTTTTTATTGCTAATGAAATACATATAAATAATGTTTTTTATTGCTAATGAAATACATATAAATAATGTTTTTTATTGCTAATGAAATACATATAAATAATGTTTTTTATTGCTAATGAAATACATATAAATAATGTTTTTTTATTGCTAATGAAATACATATAAATAATGTTTTTTATTGCTAATGAAATACATATAAATAATGTTTTTTTATTGCTAATGAAATCAATATAAATAATGTTTTTTTATTGCTAATGAAATACATATAAATAATGTTTTTATTGCTAATGAAATACATATAAATAATGTTTTTTATTGCTAATGAAATCAATATAAATAATGTTTTTTATTGCTAATGAAATACATATAAATAATGTTTTTTTTGGTTATAATGAAAGCTATAATAAAAATGTTTTTTATTGCTAATGAAATACATATAAATAATGTTTTTTTATTGCTAATGAAATACATATAAATAATGTTTTTTATTGCTAATGAAATACATATAAATAATGTTTTTTATTGCTAATGAAATACATATAAATAATGTTTTTTTATTGCTAATGAAATACATATAAATAATGTTTTTTATTGCTAATGAAATCAATATAAATAATGTTTTTTATTGCTAATGAAATCAATATAAATAATGTTTTTTATTGCTAATGAAATACATATAAATAATGTTTTTTATTGCTAATGAAATCAATATAAATAATGTTTTTTTATTGCTAATGAAATACATATAAATAATGTTTTTTATTGCTAATGAAATACATATAAATAATGTTTTTTATTGCTAATGAAATCAATATAAATAATGTTTTTTATTGCTAATGAAATACATATAAATAATGTTTTTTATTGCTAATGAAATCAATATAAATAATGTTTTTTTTGCTAATGATATTTTTAAATTCATAAATAATGTTTTTTTTTGCTTTTAATGAAATACATATAAATAATGTTTTTTATTGCTAATGAAATACATATAAATAATGTTTTTTATTGCTAATGAAATACAATATAAATAATGTTTTTTATTGCTAATGAAATCAATATAAATAATGTTTTTTATTGCTAATGAAATACATATAAATAATGTTTTTTCACAACATTTATGTTTTAGACTGTGGGAGGAAAATGGAGTGTCAAGGAAGTAAATATGGTCAAGAATAAACACTATCTTTTGTTTTTTAATGTATGTATGTGCGTGGGAGGAAATTGGAGTTGAGAAGATGGTGAAAGAAATTAAATAATCTAGATGATTTTTCTTTAAATGGATGTTAAAGACTGTGAGGAGAAGAAAAAGAAGAGAAAATGATCCGTCAAGGAAAAGAACAAAAACAACAACAAAAAGATAACAACAAGTTTTTAGACTGTTGGAGGAAACTGTCAACAGAAAAACGTTTTAACACAAATAATGATTCATAATGTAAATAAATAAAGTTTTTCCTCCAAAATAAATAACAAATGTTAATAATTAAAGACTATGAATACGTAAGATTATGAACAACAAGAAAGCATCAAGGAAAACATACACAGTTCCTAGTTATGGTCTTTATAAATTAAATAAATCTCCACGCATTGCTTTGTATTCTGCTTTTAATGGGATGTTTTTTTTATGATAATTCTGTTTACTAAGCTCGGATTTCCAGCCTCTCCTAACAAAGGAGTGCAGACTAAATATATCATGAAGTCAGAGACCTAGTTAAAATCCTTTCATCTGCATGGCCAAGAGCAGCTGCACTTGACGATGCTGTCGGCCGGGAGAGAATATAAAGCAACTTTGTTCATAGAACTCTGCATATTCTCCTGCTTTTAGCAGCAACTGCACTTGAAATGAGACTTATTTGGAATCAGGAGGGATGCCCTTCAACTCTGGACCTGCTTTCATATTCAGACTTGTCCTTTCACAGGAACAAAAAGCCTTCTGGACTGAGTCGGACTCTATCAGCGTCTTCTTCTGTAAAGGGCAGAGGGAAGACGTCAAAGGGATTATCATAAATTTACATCATCAAACTTATTGGTTTTTATTCACTTTTATATCTCAGTGTCCGGCACTAAACTCTGGCCCCGGTTCTTAGAATTGACCGTAAATGTGAAGACCTTCAACTGTTAGAGACGCTTGGTTTCTACTTAAGGTTCGCTGATGGAAAATATATAAATGAAAGGAAGTACTCAGTGAGTGCAGACCTCCATCAAATCGTGATTATCTCCTACTGTAACTGTGCTTTTAATTTACATTTTAAATCTTTATGCATATTTAAGTACTTTTTATGCATTTGAAATATTTTCTCTAGAAAGATATTTAACCAGCTGTTAATTTATAAAAGTGTAAAATACTTAAAACTAGACGACATTTCCACTCTTTGTCTTGAGTTCCTCTTATAAAAACGACAGTATTCGTTACAGTATTATTTGAGTTTGAGTACCGTGTTACTTTTGTGTTTGTGTTTATTTATAAACAAAAAAATAGTGACGTGGCTTCTATCAAGTATTTTGGATGTGAAACAATGGACTCCAACTGATCTCAAACCATAAGAGTAGTTTGTGTATTCTGTTCAGAGCAATGGACAAAACTTGGTAGTAGATTTTCAGAGAGGTTATCGTAGTATTAGTAAAGGTACAAGTATTACACTATTGGAGTAGTAATAATAGTAATGTGGTAATATTGAACTATTGTTGCTTTACAAATAATAATTACTTACTTACTTACTTAGTTGTAGTCGTAGCAGCAACAGTACTAGGGACAATAATTCTGGAGTAGTAGTAGAAATATTAGCAGCATCAGTACTACTAGTGGTACGAGTACTACAGTAGCAGTGTTGGTATTAGCAGAAGCTGTTATAGCAGAAACAGTGGTACTAGAATTGGAGTTTTAGTTGTTGTAGTAGTAGTCGTAGAAGTTGTAAAAGCAGCAGAAGTAGTATTACGAGTACCGCAGTAGTAAAAGTTGTAGCAACAGGAGTTGTAGGAGCTGTAGCAGAAGTATTAGATGTAGTGGTAGTGAAGTAGTAGTAGCAGTAGGATTCTTTCGAGCTGTAGCTGTCGCAATAGTAGTAGTAGTTGGAGTTTTAGCAGAAACATTACAAGCAGAAACATGTACTAGAGTAGTAATGTAAATAGTAGCAGCATTAGTACTACTAGTGGTAGTAGTACTAGAGTAATAATATGAGTAGTAGAAGCACTTTGAGTCACACAAGCATCTAGAATGGAATAGAAAGAAGATGGTTGGATGGATGGATGGATGGATGGATGGAGATGGATCGTAGATGGATGGATAGGACGGACAGACGGAGAGGTTAACGACGCTTGGCAGACTGGGATTTTCGACCGGGAGGAGCACGGATTTGACAGCTAGTACTAGAGGCTGTAGTAATGGATGGATGGATGGATGGATGGATGGATGGATGGATGGATGGGTTTATGGATGGATGGATGGATGGATGGATGGATGAATGGATGGATGGATGGATGGATGGACACATGGATGGACAGATGGATGGATGGATGGATGGATGGATGGATGGATGGATGGATGGATGGATGGATGGATGGACGGACGGATGGATGGATAGATAGATAGATAAAACTTTATTGATATCAGTAGTAGAAACATCATTACTCTGGACATCTCTTGGGAAACCAGTCACATTGAAGCACAAATTCTCCTCAACGCTGCTCCCGGTGGACGAGTGCGGGACGTCAGCTGGGAGAAGTAATGAGCTGGAAGTCGAGGTTAGATTTGGTGGAATCACGTCTTAAAGTCGATCTAATGGTTTGGATCAACAGGCCGAAGATGAAGAATGATGGAGGGAAGAGGAAGAGAGAGGGCTCCACTCCTCATTATGTAAAGCAAGTGCCGAGTGTCTCCCCGGAGAGTTCATTACCGGCGGCTCCTCAGACTAATTGGCTGAAACTAAAGAATTTGCCATTTCTTATTCCCATGCTCGCGATACCACTCCTTCGTCTCCTTTCGCTCTATCGTTAATTCGCTCCCACAAAAGCACTTTCTTCCTCCATTCACCCTGTTTTCCTTGTTGTCTCCTCGCTCGCCCCCTCGGGCTCCTCGGGCTCCTCGGCTCGGTCCAAAAAAACCTGCCGCTAATCCGGCATCTGCTCCAGCTGGACGTGGATGAGCAGATCCTTACTTTCCTAATTCCTGCTATTTGGCCGGACTAATGACGGAGGGATGAAGGCGCGAGACGAGTGGAGCTTCCATCACTAACGGGCGTCGAGGAGCGAGATCTGGCATCTGGTTTTAATCCTCCGTGCAAAAAAAAAAAAAAGACGAGGATAACAAGACGGAATTAAATCTGGCAACAGAGTCGAGGAGTTATTTAAACGAGAGACGGAGCGTCGAAGATTTGGAATTCTAAGAAATGAAAAGTAACTGAAGGGAATTCTTCAACTAAATGTTGAGATTAAGTCACAAATTTCTATAAAATGAAAGTCAGTTTCTAATGGAGCTAAAAAAACATTCCTCTGCCAAGGATTTAATCCCACTTTCCTCTGAACAAACGTAGCATGAAATCAAATTGAATTTGCTGGAGGCCAGAAAAAAACCCATTATAAAAATTATAAATAAAATAAAATAAAATCATTATTAACATTCACTGAAAATAAAATTGAAACAGTTCAAAAGATGAACCTTGACCTTGACCAAAAACTTGACCTCCTTGGCAGCAGTAAAATATTCTTGGTGATGATACAAAATCATTTTTTAACTTGATTTTTCTTCTTATACATTTTTAAATGTTTTATCCTTCATGAATTATCTTCACTTTTGAGACAATGTTTGTGAGAATTTTTTAGGTCAAATGTAGTTTATAGAAAGTTTTAAAATGTAACCATTATCAACATTCACTGTAAATTAAATAAAGTTATTTTTTTGCCGACAGATGAACGTAGACGAAAACTTCCTCAGCAGAAGTAAAACATTTTTTGGTTTAATTTTGAACTTCATTTTTAATTTCCTTTTTAGTTTTTTTGTTTTAAAAAGGACTTTCAAAATCCACTAAATGTTTTATTTTTCATTCATTGTCTTCACTTTCGAGACAATGAAAGTGAGAATTTCTCAAGATTCTAATGTAACTAAAATACACAGCGAGTGCATTCATCTGCCAAGGGTCTAATTTCACTGGTCTTTATAGAAACATATCGTAAAATCTAATAAATGATTCAATTTTCTTGAGGTTTTTACAGCAGGTCAGACATACATACATCAGGTACTGGAGTAGTAGTATAAATAGTAGCAGCATCAGTACTACTAGTTGTTGTAGTAATAGAGTAATAGTAATGTGGTAATATTGAACTATTGTTGCTTTACAAATAATAATTACTTACTTACTTACTTAGTTGTAGTCGTAGCAGCAACAGTACTAGGGACAATAATTCTGGAGTATTAGTAGAAATATTAGCAGCATCAGTACTACTAGTGGTACGAGTACTACAGTAGCAGTGTTGGTATTAGCAGAAGCTGTTATAGCAGAAACAGTGGTACTAGAATTGGAGTTTTAGTTGTTGTAGTAGTAGTCGTAGAAGTTGAAAAAGCAGCAGAAGTAGTATTACGAGTACCGCAGTAGTAAAAGTTGTAGCAATAGGAGTTGTAGGAGCTTTAGCAGAAGTATTAGATGTAGTGGTCGTGAAGTAGTAGTAGCAGTAGGATTCTTTCGAGCTGTAGCTGTCGCAATAGTAGTAGTAGTTGGAGTTTTAGCAGAAACATTACAAGCAGAAAATGTACTGGAGTAGTAATGTAGATAGTAGCAGCATTAGTACTACTAGTGGTAGTAGTACTAGAGTAATAATATGAGTAGTAGAAGCAATCTTAAAAAAAATCTTCTGTGATTCAATTTGCTTGAGGTTTTTACAGCAGGTCAGACATACATACATCAGGTACTGGAGTAGTAGTATAAATAGTAGCAGCATCAGTACTACTAGTTGTTGTAGTAATAGAGTGGTAGTATTAGTAGCAGCAATGCTATGAGTCCCAGAAGCTGTAATAGCAGAAACAGTGCTAGTAGAAGTAGTATTAGTATTAGAGTTCTAGTTGTAGAAGTAGTAGTAGTCGTAGAAGTTGTAAAAGCAGCAAAAGTAGTATTACGAGTACTGCAGTAGCAACAGGAGTTGTAGGAGCTGTAGCAGAAGCAAGTACTGGTAGTATTATTAGTAATAGTCAAGTAGTAGTAGCAGCAGCAGTCTTTGGAGTCGCAATAGTAGTCATAGGTCAGACATAGTGTCTAAAAAGTGTGATGGAATCTTTTATCTTTAAGTAAATTACAGTTTTACTTGACGTACACAAGAGGAAAAAAATGTATGCATTTCATATCTAAATATAAAAAGTATTATTTTTTTCTATTTGAACATGAACAATATATGCTGATGACTGATGAAAAACTCCTTTTTTAAACTAGATTTTTTTAATTTCTTCCTTTTTTTGGTTCTATAACAATTCAATATTTCATGTATTTCTTACATAGATTTGCTAATATTGCTGATGTTAATAAACTCAACAGACACATATAAATGTAAAAGTATGTCATAATTCTGCTCTTTTTCTTTCAGACTTTGATGAAACATTTTTTTATTCTCTCATCCATCAACTCTTTTCTTGTTCCCGTGTTTTTCCCAGCAGGTGATCTTTGACTCTCGAGTGACAGATCAGCACTTTAACAGTCAGCACTTGAAGCAGGAGCTTGACTTTAACATGAATCTCAAATTAAACTCTCGCTTTTGCAGTTCAGTGTTTTTAAAAGTCAATCATATTTTCTGCTTGTTGTTCTCAAGAGATTTTTATTAACACAGATCCGACAAAAGCGTGTGTGTGTGTGTGTGTGTAGGTGTGTGTGTGTGTGTGTGCATGTGTGTAGGTGTGTGTGTGTGTGTGTGTGTGTGTGTGTGTGTGTGTGTGTGTGTGTGTGTGT
>JACEEU010000710.1:2376261-2381261 GCA_016630915.1 Callionymus lyra
CGACAGGTTGTTTACTATCAACAGGTAGTTTGCGATCGAAAGGTTGTTTACTATCAACAGGTAGTTTGTGATCGACAGGTTGTTTACTATCAACAGGTAGTTTGCGATCGACAGATTGTTTACTATCAACAGGTAGTTTGTGATCGACAGGTAGTTTGTGATCGACAGGTTGTTTACTATCGACAGTTAGTTTGTGATCGACAGGTTGTTTACTATCAACAGGTAGTTTGTGATCGACAGGTTGTTTACTATCAAGAGGTAGTTTGTGATCGACAGGTTGTTTACTATCAACAGGTAGTTTGCGATCGACAGGTTGTTTACTATCGACAGGTAGTTTGTGATCGACAGGTTGTTTACTATCAACAGGTAGTTTGCGATCGACAGATTGTTTACTATCGACAGGTAGTTTGTGATCGACAGGTTGTTTACTATCAACAGGTAGTTTGTGATCGACAGGTTGTTAACTATCAACAGGTAGTTTGCGATCGACAGATTGTTTACTATCGACAGGTAGTTTGCGATCGACAGGTTGTTTACTATCAACAGGTAGTTTGTGATCGACAGGTTGTTTACTATCAACAGGTAGTTTGCGATCGAAAGGTTGTTTACTATCAACAGGTAGTTTGTGATCGACAGGTTGTTTACTATCAACAGGTAGTTTGCGATCGACAGATTGTTTACTATCAACAGGTAGTTTGTGATCGACAGGTTGTTTACTATCGACAGTTAGTTTGTGATCGACATGTTGTTTACTATCAACAGGTAGTTTGTGATCGACAGGTTGTTTACTATCGACAGGTAGTTTGTGATCGACATGTTGTTTACTATCAACAGGTAGTTTGTGATCGACAGGTTGTTTACTATCGACAGGTAGTTTGTGATCGACAGGTTGTTTACTATCAACAGTTAGTTTGTGATCGACAGGTTGTTTACTATCGACAGTTAGTTTGTGATCGACAGGTTGTTTACTTTCAACAGTTAGTTTGTGATCGACAGGTTGTTTACTATCAACAGTTAGTTGGCTATAGACAGGTCGTTTACTATCGACAAGTTGTTTACTATCGACAGGTTGTTTACTATCAACAGTTAGTTGGCTATAGACAGGTCGTTTACTATCGACAAGTTGTTTACTATAGACAGGTTGTTTACTATCAACAGTTAGTTGGCTATAGACAGGTCGTTTACTATCGACAAGTTGTTTACTATCGACAGGTTGTTTACTATCAACAGTTAGTTGGCTATAGACAGGTCCTTTACTATCGACAAGTTGTTTACTATAGACAGGTTGTTTTCTATCAACAGTTAGTTGGCTATAGACAGGTCGTTTACTATCGACAAGTTGTTTACTATCGACAGGTTGTTTACTATCAACAGTTAGTTGGCTATAGACAGGTCGTTTACTATCGACAAGTTGTTTACTATCGACAGGTTGTTTACTATCAACAGTTAGTTGGCTATAGACAGGTCGTTTACTATCGACAAGTTGTTTACTATCGACAGGTTATTCGGATTGACCAGTAGTTTGCTATCAACAGTTAGTTTGCGATCGACCGGTAGTTTGCGATTGATTAACTAAGTTAGCTAGGATGAGACATCTTAGCTCGATAACACTTAGCCTCAGACTGTGGACACAGTTGTGATCAGCGCCACCTATCGGTGAGAAGGAGCATTTAGTTAGACGTTCAGACTTCATGAAGTTATTTCTTCTGACTTCTCTGTGCTTGTGAACGTCGTCGGTGGTTGAGAGCTGCTGGTTGTGTGTGGGTTCAATTCCCAGGAGGCATCAGGGTTCTGACAGCATCTTTAGCTCCACCCGTCCGTCTCGCTGACACACACCGTGTTGGTGGCGAACAACAGCTTACGTTACACTTTCCTCCTGAAGCCATTATAGTGATGATCACTTCTGTCAGTCAGACTGTGGAGTCGCTCTCATGTCAGGATCTCACTGCACGGCCTCCTGACGTCCAGCCTCTCTGGGAAAACAGCCCTCGGCAGAGACAAGAACGTCCTGGTGTACTGTGACTGTATGGTTTTATATTAGTAGAAGAAGAAGTTTTCTTTGCAATCCCTCAGTAAATTAGTATATCGAAGTGTACTAGGCGTGTACTTGTTATATACTAACATTGAAGAAGTATACTTAACGATTAACTTAATCATTTTCTAATGTCAATATATCAATGAAAAGAGATGTTTGTACAAACACACACTGATGATACAATAGAGTCACACATCACAACAACACACACACTGATGATACAATAGAGTCACACATCACAACAACACAAACACACTGATGATACAATAGAGTCACACATCACAACAACACACAAACACTGATGATACAATAGAGTCACACATCACAACAACACACACACTGATGATACAATAGAGTCACACATCACACAACACACACACGATGAACATAGAGCACACTCACAACAACACACACATGATACAATAGAGTCACACATCACAAACACACACCTGATGATACAAAGAGTCACACATCACAACAACACACACACTGATGATACATAGAGTCCACATCCACACACCGCTGATGATACAATAGAGTTACTATCACAACAACACACACACACTGATAATTCAATAGAGTCACACATCACAACAACACACACACTGATGAAACAATAGAGTCACACATCACAACAAACACACACACTGATGATACAATAGAGTCACACATCACAACAACACACACACACTGATGATACAATATAGTCACTATCACAACAACACACACACTGATGAAACAATATAGTTACTATCACAACAACACACACACACTGATGATACAATAGAGTTACTATCACAACAACACACACACTGATGATACAATAGAGTCACACATCACAACAACACACACACTGATGATACAATAGAGTCACACATCAAATACACACTGATGATACAATAGAGTCACACATCACAACAAACACACACTGATGAACAATAGAGTCACACATCAATACACACTGATGATACAATAGAGTCACACATCACAACAAACACACACTGATGATACAATAGAGTCACACATCAAAACAACACACACACTGATGATACAATTGAGTCAGTATCACAACAACAAACACACACACTGATGATACAATAGAGTAATTATCACAACAACAAACACACACATACACACTTTAAGTATGATTGACATAAGGAACTTTCAAGAAGAGTTTTAATATTTGTTAACCTATAGTCGAGATGTTTCATAAGTTCATTGTGTTCATATTGCTGGTGATCAGGTAAGTTAAGAATAGATAAAATAATAAAAACGAGTCACAGCAAGACTTTGTTCCCGTGAAGTTTGTTTGGTTTCCTCTGTTCTACTAAATCACCTGCGCTCAGGTTAATTGGTGTTCCTGTGGGGCGGTAAACAAACTGAAGCTCATTAAAACACTGCATAAAGAGAGAGAAAAAAATGGATTCAAAACCTAATTTCATGTTTATCTCGACATTTTACGCTTGAAAATGTTCCTAAAAGACTTGTTTCTACGACCGGTGGGAGTTTGTGAGGAGACACTGCAGGCAAGCATGTGACCTGAGGCTCCCATGATTCACTACCTTTAGAACGATCAAGTCAAAATGAAGCCACGAAAACACAAAAGATAAAATTCATCACAACACTGGGAACTCTTTATATATATGAAGACACGTTGATGAACCTCGTTTAACCGCCGCTAATTTGACTTTCATCTTATCTACGTGCCGTCGCGGCGCCGATGTTCACGTGATGGTTCAGACAGGAAGTTAGTTATTAAAGTAAAGTGTGTCCAGTGGATTTACAAAATAAAACAAACGGCACATTTTGGTCGATAAAATCGAAGCGTTTTTTCGATTTATCTTCAAAAAGCCAAATCAGCTGTTTTGAGTGAAAGGTTGCTGAACCAATGACATGTTTGGTTCAGGAAAATGGGCGGAGCTTATGACAAAGAAACCGGCCAATTGTAAGTAAATAATATTTGTAGAGCTTTTCCAGACCAGGGTCACAAAGCACTTAAACAATCAAAACAATACTCAATAAAATAAATACTTAAAAGGTCAAGATAACACTGAGACAAACACAAGAGTCTCAGAGAATCAAGGAAAAGCTCAAATAAAAGTGTCTTGAGATGTTTCTTGAAGGAGTCAGTAGATCATCAAACACAGATGTTTCTTGAAGGAGTCAGTAGATCATCAAACACAGATGTTTCTTGAAGGAGTCAGTAGATCATCAAACACAGATGTTTCTTGAAGGAGTCAGTAGATCATCAAACACAGATGTTTCTTGAAGGAGTCGGTAGATCATCAAACACAGATGTTTCTTGAAGGAGTCAGTAGATCATCAAACACAGTGTTTCTTGAAGGAGTCAGTAGATCATCAAACAGATGTTTCTTGAAGGAGTCGGTAGATCATCAAACACAGATGTTTCTTGAAGGAGTCAGTAGATATCAAACACAGTGTTTCTTGAAGGAGTCAGTAGATCATCAAACACACATGTTTCTTGAAGGAGTCAGTAGATCATCAAACACAGATGTTTCTTGAAGGAGTCAGTAGATCATCAAACACAGATGTTTCTTGAAGGAGTCAGTAGATCATCAAACACAGATGTTTCTTGAAGGAGTCAGTAGATCATCAAACACAGAGATGTTTCTTGAAGGAGTCAATAGATCATCAAACACAGATGTTTCTTGAAGGAGTCAGTAGATCATCAAACACAGATGTTTCTTAAAGGAGTCAGTAGATCATCAAACACAGATGTTTCTTGAAGGAGTCAGTAGATCATCAAACACAGATGTTTCTTGAAGGAGTCAGTAGATCATCAAACACAGATGTTTCTTGAAGGAGTCAGTAGATCATCAAACACAGATGTTTCTTGAAGGAGTCAGTAGATCATCAAACACAGATGTTTCTTGAAGGAGTCAGTAGATCATCAAACACAGATGTTTCTTGAAGGAGTCAGTAGATCATCAAACACAGATGTTTC
>JACEEU010000710.1:2386261-2498761 GCA_016630915.1 Callionymus lyra
TATTACATTTAAGGTAAGGTAAGGTAAGGTAAAACTTTATTGATCCCTCAGGGATTTGGAGATTATATATATATATACATATATATATATAATGTTCCCTTAAAGAGGAAGACCCATACAGTCAGGACCGTTTACATCAAAATGTGTTGGAATTTTGAGTTTTTGTTTTATACAGATATATATTTACATATATGTATATGTGTTAGGATTAATGTATGTATTTGACTCTAGTACTACACATTGACTGATTGTCCCATAGTTGAGACGTTACATCTTATTTGGATATATTAATATTATGGATATATTTAAGAGTAGGTTTGGATGTAAAACACAGATATCATTTAAATATAAAGATGATATATTTTAGAGTTTTTATTTAACTTGAGTTAATCTGTAAAATACCCAATATATACTATTTGTAGTTTATTTACAAATATCAGTTGAAAAAAAAAAGGAATATTCTAGAACAACATGTACGTTTTCACCCTTATTGACGACAAATCTGTTGAAACTAGTTCTTGAATTATTTCAATCTGGATAATAAAAACAATAATACAATCATTATTTACTATAATTATCGTTAACTTACTTTAAAATGACAGAAATCAAAGCAGTTTTTTTCTCTTTATACAGTATAACAAATGCGTTGACACAACAATTAAACAAAAAAAATGCTTTTTATCTTAATTAATGCATTATTGCTTATAATGTACTGAACCTAAACTTTTCAACTGTAATGGAAACCAGTTACTATGTGTATTTGTAAATACTACTTTACAATCCATGTTCCTTTCAATTACAATTACTCTGTTGCATTTTCAGTAGAAAATAAAATACTTGTTCCAAAATATTACATTTAAGGCTTACCTTACAAGGTAAGGTAAGGTAAAACTTTATTGATCCCTCAGGGATTTGGAGATTATATATCATATATATACATATTACATATTATATATATATACATATATATATATATATATAATGATTGAAATTCCAATCTGTAATATTAAAGAACTGGGAACTACTGAACTGGGATCTGAATATTGGAATTCCAATCTGTACTAGTAAGATTCTAGATTCTACTAGTGAATTTCAATCTCTATTAGGAGAGATTGAAACTCTTCCTCCTTTTGGGGTTTGAAATTTTTAATACCAATCCATCGTAGTACAAAAGGGAATTCTACCAGGACAATCTCCAGTTCTAAGAGGAGAAATTCGGATTACATCAAAATGTGTTGGAATATATATTTTATTGAGTATTGTATTGATTGTATATACAGTATATATATGTATACATATATGTATATGTGTTAGGATTAATGTATGTATTTGACTCTAGTACTACACATTGACTGATTGTCCCATAGTTGAGACGTTACATCTTATTTTGGATATATTAATATTATGGATATATTTAAGAGTAGGTTTGGATGTAAAACACAGATATCATTTAAATATAAAGATGATATATTTTAGAGTTTTTATTTAACTTGAGTTAATCTGTAAAATACCCAATATATACTATTTGTAGTTTATTTACAAATATCAGTTGAAAAAAAAAGGAGTATTCTAGAACAACATGTACGTTTTCACCCTTATTGACGACAAATCTGTTGAAACTAGTACTTGAATTATTTCAATCTGGATAATAAAAACAATAATACAATCATTATTTACTATAATTATCGTTAACTTACTTTAAAATGACAGAAATCAAAGCAGTTTTTTTCTCTTTATACAGTATAAC
This sequence comes from Callionymus lyra, assembly GCA_016630915.1. NCBI lineage: Eukaryota > Metazoa > Chordata > Actinopteri > Syngnathiformes > Callionymidae > Callionymus > Callionymus lyra. The sequence continues at coordinate 2,388,009 of JACEEU010000710.1, forward strand.
AAATGCGTTGACACAACAATTAAACAAAAAAAATGCTTTTTATCTTAATTAATGCATTATTGCTTATAATGTACTGAACCTAAACTTTTCAACTGTAATGGAAACCAGTTACTATGTGTATTTGTAAATACTTTACAATCCATGTGCCTTTCAATTACAATTACTCTGTTGCATTTTCAGTAGAAAATAAAATACTTGTTCCAAAATATTACATTTAAGGTAAGGTAAGGTAAGGTAAAACTTTATTGATCCCTCAGGGATTTGGAGATTATATATATATATATATATATATATATATATATATATATATATATATATATATATAATGATTGAAATTCCAATCTGTAATATTAAAGAACTGGGAACTACTGAACTGGGATCTGAATATTGGAATTCCAATCTGTACTGTAAGATTCTAGATTCTACTAGTGAATTTCAATCTCTACTAGGAGAGATTGAAATCCTACTACTGCTTTGGGATCTGAATATTGTAATACCAATCCATCGTAGTACAAAAGGGAATTCTACCAGGACAATCTCCAGTTCTAAGAGGAGAAATTTGGATTACATCAAAATGTGTTGGAATATATATTTTATTGAGTATTGTATTGATTGTATATATATATACATATATTTATATGTGTTAGAATTAATGTATGTATTTCACTCTAGTACTACACATTGACTGATTGTCCCAGAGTTGAGACGTTACATCTTATTTGGATATATTAATATTATGGATATATTTAAGAGTAGGTTTGGATGTAAAATACAGATATTATTTAAATATAAAGATGATATATTTTAGAGTTTTTATTTAACATGAGTTAATCTGTAAAATACCCAATATATACAATTTGTAGTTTATTTACAAATATAATGAATCCATGTATTTGACACTAGTACTACATATTGACTGATTGTTATTATTATTGTTATTATTAAATTTCTTATCATTTGTGTTTAAACTCAAGATATTTTCCTGTATTTGTCCCATAGTTGAGAAGTTACATGTTATTTGGATATATTAATATTATGGATGTATTTAAGAGCATGTTTGGATGTAAATATAAAGATGATATATTTTAGTTTTTATTTAACATGAGTTAATCTGTAAAATACTCAATATATACAAATTGTATTTTATTTACAAATATAATGAATCCATGTATTTGACACTAGTACTACATATTGACTAATTAATATTATAAGTGTAATTATTACCTCATTTATTATTAATTATTATTTTTCTAATATTTGCACTAAAAAATACAATAAGCTTTATATTTATAGTATGTATATATAAATAGAGAGATACATTGTTTCTTAAAATGTATTAATTATTGCTATTGACACGGATTTTATTCTTGTTCCCTAAAATCTTTTGTGAGTCTCTTGATTTTTTCTCCTGATTTTAGTGGTTTATTTTAATCTTTGTGCTCATGTGGTGCACTTTTGTGTTCCAGCCTGTTTTTTGATTATAATGCATTAAAAACAGCAACGTTCTTCGGCGACACAGTTGCCGATAAATCCTTTCATCCAAGTGTGATTACTGGAGCTTAGAGCCGCCATCACTGAGCCCGTCGTGCTGTTGGACTCTGGAAGGAGAAGCAGGAGGTGCTAATGATGGAGCATATGGTTCTTCACTCGAGGATCCTGGACAGAAAACCACTTTAGTCGCCATTTAAGCAGCAGATCCCGAGTCAATCGACGCCGCTTTGCTCATGAATAATTTGAATGTCAATTTATTCACGTCATTGTTTATATTAATGTTACACTTTAAATTAATTTAATAAAGTGAATATGTGTCTGGATTGAATAGTATGTTAAATATAAGTAAGTCATTTAGATTTGTAGAGCTTTTCTAGACCAGGGTCACAAAGCGCTTGAACAATCAAAACAATACTCAATAAAATAAATACTTAAAAGATCAAGATAATACTGAGACGAACACAAGAGTCTCAGAGAATCAAGGAAAAGCTCGAATCAAAGTGTCCTGAGATGTTTCTTGAAGGAGTCAGTAGATCATCAAACACAGATGTTTCTTGAAGGAGTCAGTAGATCATCAAACACAGATGTTTCTTGAAGGAGTCAGTAGATCATCAAACACAGATGTTTCTTGAAGGAGTCAGTAGATCATCAAACACAGATGTTTCTTGAAGGAGTCAGTAGATCATCAAACACAGATGTTTCTTGAAGGAGCCAGTAGATCATCAAACACAGAGATGTTTCTTGAAGGAGTCAGTAGATCATCAAACACAGATGTTTCTTGAAGGAGTCAGTAGATCATCAAACACAGATGTTTCTTGAAGGAGTCAGTAGATCATCAAACACAGATGTTTCTTGAAGGAGTCAGTAGATCATCAAACACAGATGTTTCTTGAAGGAGTCAGTAGATCATCAAACACAGATGTTTCTTGAAGGAGTCAGTAGATCATCAAACACAGATGTTTCTTGAAGGAGTCAGTAGATCATCAAACACAGATGTTTCTTGAAGGAGTCAGTAGATCATCAAACACAGATGTTTCTTGAAGGAGTCAGTAGATCATCAAACACAGATGTTTCTTGAAGGAGTCAGTAGATCATCAAACACAGATGTTTCTTGAAGGAGTCAGTAGATCATCAAACACAGATGTTTCTTGAAGGAGTCAGTAGATCATCAAACACAGATGTTTCTTGAAGGAGTCAGTAGATCATCAAACACAGATGTTTCTTGAAGGAGTCAGTAGATCATCAAACACAGATGTTTCTTGAAGGAGTCAGTAGATCATCAAACACAGATGTTTCTTGAAGGAGTCAGTAGATCATCAAACACAGATGTTTCTTGAAGGAGTCAGTAGATCATCAAACACAGATGTTTCTTGAAGGAGTCAGTAGATCATCAAACACAGATGTTTCTTGAAGGAGTCAGTAGATCATCAAACACAGATGTTTCTTGAAGGAGTCAGTAGATAAATCATCACACACAGATGTTTCTTGAAGGAGTCAGTAGATCATCAAACACAGATGTTTCTTGAAGGAGTCAGTAGATCATCAAACACAGAGATGGTTCCAAAGCTTAGGAGCAACAGTCTGGAAGGATTTCTCTCCTCTGGTCCGGAAATTCAGGAACCATCAGTAGATTCTGATCCACAGACCTCAGAGCCCGAGCTGGGGTGTAAGTCTGGATCAGATCACTGATGGAAGGTCTGACCATGAATAGATCTGAAAGTAAGAACCAGAATTTTAAAATGATCCTGAAAGAAACTGGCAGCCAGTGAAGAGTTTGAAGGAGAAATGTGAGTTCTTCTACTAGAGCAGCCAGTGAAGAGTTTGAAGGAGAAATGTGAGTTCTTCTACTAGAGCGGCTCAGAATTCTGGCTGCAGAGTTTAGTATGAACTGCAGGCGAGACAGTAGTTCTTGTTAAGACATGTTAAACAAACATGTTGCAAGAGTCCAGACGCTTAGACACAAACACCTGGATTATTATTATTCTAAATTGTGTTGTTCTGGTCAAAGAGGCGCCAGTGGAGCAGTTGTGCGACAGAAGGTGCAGCAGTGGTTTTCACTGTGTTGTGACTAAAGTTGAGTCACAACAATGAGTCAGTTTTAGTCACAGAAACCGTGAAGCAACGGGAAGCTGCTGCAGAGCGACGAGGAAAACACCAGAAAACACCAGAAAACACCAGAAAACACCAGAAAACACCTCTTTTTTTTTTTTTTCACGCAGCGAGAAAGAAAAACTGCACCATGTGATCGATTTGTCCACAAGCTGTGAAGTAAGAGTTGGACGTCAGGAGGTGTTTTGGCAGCAGGTGAAGGATGAAAATAAAAAGGTTTCAGGCGCAGAATTGAAAACAGCAGTGATCGAAAAAAAAAAAAAATCCTGCAGATTCATTTTTCTCTCTGAAGGTTCGACTGTCTCGGCTTCAGCAGCAGTAAATATATATATATATTATATTTATATGTCTTTATTCTTTATGTTTTCATCACCTGGAAAATATTTGATTGACATTTGACTCGCTTCAGATATATACACGGATATTATCATTAAATTATAGATACAACAAGTATTCATTTATGAATATTCTCTACTATAAAAGAAAACTAATATACAAGAAAACTGAACAAACACTAGAATGTATAACTAACTGTTATCAGTAATATATATATATAATATATATTAACTATTATATATGTATAATATTGATTGAGCGCATTTAAACCTAGAAAATAATACAAAAATCATCAAATTTTGCTCCAGGATAGAAGAATATGTTACAGTTTGATAAAAGTTTTTGCTTCTGCAAAGACAAACATATTCATTATAAATTAAAAATAAAAATCTTTTAATTATAACTTACAAAATTATGAGTAAAAAACGTTTTTTTCTTAAAATAAATCTGTGAAAATTAGGAACAAAATAGAGAAATTCTTGCTGTTGATTAGAATAAATATTTATATTAATTAATCTTTGATTACAAAATTAACCAGAAAACTGAACGAAGACATAACAAGGAAAATCGAAAGTAAAGTCAAATTAAATGTTTGTATTAAATGTTTATAAAAAATTATATAAATATCAATAAAACAATCTGGAAAAATAAATGAATGAATTCAAAATATTGTTTAGTTTCATTATATTGTCAATTTATTTATTTCATAAACATTCAGAGCAAGAAGATGGAATTTGAAACTGGATTAAGATTTTAGAGTTTAATGTTTATCAACAATTGTTGGATTATAGTTGAAAATTGTTGGATTATAGTTGAAAATTGTTTGATTATAGTTGAAAATTGTTTGATTACAGTTGAAAATTGTTTGATTATAGTTGAAAATTGTTTGATTATAGTTGAAAATTGTTTGATTATAGTTGAAAATTGTTTGATTATAGTTGAAAATTGTTTGATTATAGATGAAAATTGTTTGATTATAGTTGAAAATTGTTTGATTATAGTTGAAAATTGTTTGATTATAGTTGAAAATAGTTTGATTATAGTTAGGAAAATAGTTTGATTATAGTTGAAAATTGTTTGATTATAGTTGAAAATTGTTTGATTATAGTTGAAAATTGTTTGATTATAGTTGAAAATTGTTTGATTATAGTTGAAAATAGTTTGATTATAGTTGAAAATTGTTTGATTATAGTTAAAAATTGTTTGATTATAGTTGAAAATTGTTTGATTATAGTTGAAAACTGTTTGATTCTAGTTGAAAATTGTTTGATTATAGTTGAAAATTGTTTGATTATAGTTGAAAATGTTTGATTTAGTTGAAAATAGTTTGATTATAGTTGAAAATTGTTTGATTATAGTTAAAAATTGTTTGATTATAGTTGAAAATAGTTTGATTATAGTTGAAATTTGTTTAATTATATAATAATAATAATAATAATAACAGGGATTTTGAAACTGGATTAAACAGGAAGTGAAGCGACGAACAGCAACAGATGTTTCCACAGACTTTTAAAGTCGATTTATAATCAGTAAAAAACACCAAAGTTGAGCTTCAAACACTTGTTTTTGTGTCTTGAACACGTTCTTAGCGAGAGAATCATGAACGTCTTGAACGTGCATCTCTGGAGTGAAGAACACCTGAGGAGTCGAGGACTGACTGGAGTCGTCCTGAGACGTGTTTCCTTCAGACCTCAGGTTCACACGCTGCTGATCCGAGGCTTCATGTACGTGGCGTCTCTACTCTCGCGACAGCGACTCGCTTTAAAGTCGGCTTTTGTTGCACAAGTCCTGGCTGTCGACACGTTTCATCTCGTGCTCTTGTTTATCAACGACCGTCGACATGAGAGAAGATGTACTTTCATTGTAGTTTATATTTCAACTAATTGTGTATAAAATAAAATATTGTAATTGTTTTTATTTAAAATTAACATGTACATATTCACAGCACTTTTTCATGTTTCTGTTGCAATTAAACTTCTGGCCTCTAGATGGCAGCAGTCGTTACGGCCTTCGCAGCTAGAGGAAGAATGATGACTGAGGACGAGAGGATACAGTGAGTCCAGCAGCTTTTAAAGCTGATGTTTGGAGATATTTTGGTTTGAAAACAAATAAAAGTAGTTACGACTTCGTCAAGAGTCATGTGGTCTGTAAATACTACAACACCAGAGTCAAGTACTGGACAATACTACACATATATACTTGTTACTACACTATCACAACACCAGAGTCAAGTACTGGACAATACTACACATACAGTATATACTTGTTACTACACTATCACAACACCAGAGTCAAGTACTAGACAATACTACACATATATACTTGTTACTACACTATTACAACACCAGAGTCAAGTACTGGACAATACTACACATACAGTATATACTTGTTACTACACTATCACAACACCAGAGTCAAGTACTAGACAATACTACACATATATACTTGTTACTACACTATCACAACACCAGAGTCAAGTACTAGACAATACTACACATATATACTTGTTACTACACTATTACAACACCAGAGTCAAGTACTCGACAATACTACACATATATACTTGTTACTACACTATCACAACACCAGAGTCAAGTACTGGACAATACTACACATATATACTCGTTACTACACTATCACAACACCAGAGTCAAGTACTGGACAATACTACACATATATACTTGTTACTACACTATCACAACACCAGAGTCAAGTACTGGACAATACTACACATATATACTTGTTACTACACTATCACAACACCAGAGTCAAGTACTGGACAATACTACACATATATACTTGTTACTACACTATCACAACACCAGAGTCAAGTACTGGACAATACTACACATATATAGGGATGAAGTGGGACTGTCTGGGTCTGTGTTAGAATGGTTCTCATCTTACCTTTCTGGGCGCAGTTTTAGTGTATCTGCCAATCAAATGAGGTCTGAATCGGCAGATCTGTTGTGTGGAGTCCCTCAAGGTTCTGTTCTGGGTCCTTTATTGTTTTTGCTGTACTTGATTCCCCTTGGTAAAATCATTCAGAGATTTCCAGATGTTTCTTATCACATTTTTGCTGATGACATCCAGCTCTACTGCTCTTTTGACCCAACTGAGCCCCAAAGGCTGAACAGCTTAGTCAATTGTTTGCTAGAAATCAAACAATGGCTGAGTGAAAACACTTTACAGCTTAATGTGGACAAAACTGAAACTCTGGTGATTGTTGATGATACGATTCCAGGGTTGAGTCAGTACTTGGGTGACTTAGGTCAGTCTGTCAAACTGAGCCTGAGAAACCTGGGTGTTGTATTTGATAAAGACATGTCTCTTGTTCAACACTGTAGAAAACTGACCAGAAACTGTTTCCTTCAACTGAGAAAAATCTCTAAACTTAGGAAAATGCTGTCACAACATGATCTGGATCTTATAATCCATGCGTTTGTTTCTTCTCGTCTGGACTATTGTAACAGTTTGTTTTCACGTCTAAACCAGAAGGATGTGTCTCGCCTGCAGTTGATTCAGAACTCTGCAGCCAGAATTCTGACCCGCTCTAGTAGAAGAACTCACATTTCTCCGGTCCTTAAAACTCTTCACTGGCTTCCAGTTTCTTTCAGGATCAACTTTAAAATTCTGGTTCTTACTTTCAGATCTATTCATGGTCAGGCTCCTCCTTACATCACTGATCTGATCCAGCCTTACACCCCAGCTCGGGCTCTGAGGTCTGTGGATCAGAATCTACTTATGGTTCCACGCACACGGTTCAGGACCAGAGGAGAGAAATCTTTTCAGGCTGTTGCTCCTAAGCTTTGGAACGATCTTCTCTCTCTTTGCTCTTGATGATCTACTGACTCCTTTAAGAAACATCTTAAGACGTTTCTATTTGTTCAGGCTTTTCCTTGAATTTCTCGAACTCCTGTGTTGTTCTCAGTATTATCTTGATCTTTGAAGTATGTACTGTTTTGAGTATTGTTTTGATTGTTAAAGCGCTTTGTGACCCTGGTCTCGAAAAGCGCTATATAAATATATATTACTTACTTACTTTACTTACTACACTATCACAACACCAGAGTCAAGTACTGGACAATACTACACATATATACTTGTTACTACACTATCACAACACCAGAGTCAAGTACTGGACAATACTACACATATATACTTGTTACTACACTATTACAACACCAGAGTCAAGTACTCGACAATACTACACATATATACTTGTTACTACACTATCACAACACCAGAGTCAAGTACTGGACAATACTACACATATATACTACGTTACTACACTATCACAACACCAGAGTCAAGTACTGGACAATACTACACATATATACTTGTTACTACACTATCACAACACCAGAGTCAAGTACTGGACAATACTACACATATATACTTGTTACTACACTATCACAACACCAGAGTCAAGTACTGGACAATACTACACATATATACTTGTTACTACACTATCACAACACCAGAGTCAAGTACTGGACAATACTACACATATATACTTGTTACTACACTATCACAACACCAGAGTCAAGTACTGGACAATACTACACATATGTTGAGTGTCTAGTGTCAATAAAGTTAAATAAACATAGGGCTGCACGATATATCAAAAAAATATCGATATCATAATATTATCACGTGTGATATGCATCGAAAACATGATAATTTATATTTATTTATTGTATCAACATTTCTTAAATACACACTTAGACCAATCAGTGTCACATTCTGTAAAGTTGTCAATTTGTACTTCTATGTCTCGTTGTTGTTTACGTCTCCGTCCGTCTGTGAACTGTGCGGCGCAGCTTGTTAGGCTCGGTTGCTATGGCGACGCGCCGGCGGCTCCTCTCTGATGTCGCTCAGTTTGGCGGGAAACCGATGCAAGTCCCGCGAGACTGAGCGTTATAAGAGATATTTTTCTACCATCATGTCGGCACCGAATCGAAAATAAACAAAAGGAAATATCTCATCGTTTTCCTTCTATAAACCCCGGACCTACACTACAGTACTCATGGCTACATTTTTAAGTGAAAGAAAAAATATTAATAATATCCCAATTCAAGACAACAATATCAAACATCGCACATATTTCCAATATCGTGCAGCTCTGATATTAACACAATCAAACATCAAAAAGTCTTGTTTTTAGGTGGTTTATTGAAGAGCCACAATATCACGTACTGAAGGTATTTTAGAGGAACATGAAGATGAACAAATCATGGTCTCCGTGGACCTGCAGTCTGTGCAGCATCAGTTGTGCCTCCAGGGTTCTTAGTAAGTTTTCTCCATTAGGTCGATGAGCTTTGGCAGCTTTAGCTCCTGCATTAAGTATTCACGCCGAAGCTGCAGCTAATTGGGCCCAAACTTCAGCCTCTGATTTCAGGATAATTAGCTGTTAGCGTCGCCGTCCTCGAGTCCATGAGCTCCGTGAGTCCATGAGTCCATGAGTCCATGAGTCCATGAGTCCATGAGTCCATGAGTCCATGAGTCCATGAGTCCATGAGTCCATGAGTCCATGAGTCCATGAGTCCATGAGTCCATGAGTCCATGAGTCCATGAGTCCATGAGTCCATGAGTCCATGAGTCCATGAGTCCATGAGTCCATGAGTCCATGAGTCTGTGAGTCCATGAGTCCATGAGTCCATGAGTCCATGAGTCTGTGAGTCTGTGAGTCCATGAGTCCATGAGTCCATGAGTCCACTTTACTGAGAGTATTAGACTTTATGGTGCGAGGAGGAGGATTAACTTGTTTCTGCTCCTGCTGACATGTTTGCTGTCGACTGATGTCGTGAAGTCAATGTGTCTGATTTGATTTCAGTTGAAAATTGTTTGATTATAGTTGAAAATTGTTTGATTAATAGTTGAAAATTGTTTGATTAAAGTTGAAAATTGTTCAATTATTGTTGAAAATTGTTTGATTATAGTTGAAAATTGTTTGACTTTAGTTGAAAATTGTTCAATTATTGTTGAAAATGTTTGATTATAGTTGAAAATTGTTTGATTATAGTTGAAAATTGTTTGATTATAGTTGAAAATTGTTTGATTATAGTTGAAAATTGTTTGATTATAGTTGAAAATTGTTTGATTATAGTTGAAAATTGTTTGATTATAGTTGAAAATTGTTTGATTATAGTTGAAAATTGTTTGATTATAGTTGAAAATTGTTTGATTATAGTTGAAAATTGTTTGATTTAAGTTGAAAATTGTTCAATTATTGTTGAAAATTATATTGAAATTATAGTTGAAAATTGTTTGATTATAGTTGAAAATTGTTTGATTCTAGTTGAAAATTGTTTGATTATAGTTGAAAATTGTTTGATTATAGTTGAAAATTGTTTGATTATAGTTGAAAATTGTTTGATTATAGTTGAAAATTGTTTGATTATAGTTGAAAATTGTTTGATTTAAGTTGAAAATTGTTCAATTATTGTTGAAAATTGTTTGATTATAGTTGAAAATTGTTCAATTATTGTTGAAAATTGTTTTATTATAGTTGAAAATTGTTTGATTATAGTTGAAAATGGTTTGATTTCAGTTGAAAATGATTTGATTATAGTTGAATAAATATCAATAACATGATGATTCTTCCATAAACACATTAAACACAAACATCAAACCTGCATCACTTGTTTAAAACCTTCACGACTCCTTCAGTGTGAGTTCGAGTCTGAACTGATTCACGTTGATGTTGAAGCGACGCCTGCGTTCGTCTTCTCTCTCTGTTTGCTCTTCCTGGAGTGTTTACACCTTTGATAAATCTTGCGAGGCTTTAAACAAATCAAACCTGCTCAGAGATAAGAGCCTCATCTCCAGGCAGCTCACGTGGACCTCTCAGCCATGAGCCTCGGCAGAAGCCCCTGCAGGACAAAACACCGGAGACACTGAGGGCCTTGTTCGCTCTCGTGGAGCAGTTTCTCCTAAAGTGGGTGTTTGCTTACTGTGACCGTCTGAGCTGCTCTGAGCTGCTCTGAGCTGCTCTCAGCTGCTCCACCATAAACACTGCAATTCAATGAACTTCACCGCTTTAGATTCAACAAAAACAAAAACATTCAGACTCTGTTTGGGTTTTTCAGACACTTTTTTTTTAAAAGCTGCAATTATCGCTAACGACTGTGTTTTCAGATCATTTATATAATTAAAAAAAAGACAAAATGGGGAAAATATTAAAATACAGTGAATAAAAAAACATAGTAAAGAATTGTCTTATATAGTTGTTTGTTTATAGTTAAACAATTTTCAACTATAATAAACAATTTTTTCAACTATAATCAAACAATTTTTAACTAAAATCAAACAATTTTCATCAATAATTGAACAATTTTCAACTATAATCAAACAATTTTCAACAATAATCAAACAATTTTCATCAATAATTGAACAATTTTCAACTATAATCCAACAATTTTCAACTATAATCAAACAATTTTCAACTATAATCAAACATTTTCAACTATAATCAAACAATTTTCAACTATAACCAAACAATTTTCAACTATAATCAAACAATTTTCAACTATAATCAAACAATTTTCAACTATAATCAAACAATTTTCAACAATAATTGAACAATTTTCAACTAAAATCAAACAATTTTCAACTAGAATCAAACAATTTTCAACCAAAATCAAACAATTTTCAACTTTAATCAAACAATTTTCAACTATAATCAAACATTTTCAACTATCATCAAACAATTTTCAACCAAAATCAAACAATTTTCAACTTTAATCAAACAATTTTCAACTATAATCAAACAATTTTCAACTATAATCAAACAATTTTCAACCAAAATCAAACAATTTTCAACTTTAATCAAACAATTTTCAACTATAATCAAACAATTTTCAACTATCATCAAACAATTTTCAACCAAAATCAAACAATTTTCAACTTTAATCAAACAATTTTCAACTATAATCAAACATTTTCAACTATCATCAAACAATTTTCAACCAAAATCAAATAATTTTCACTCTGTTTGGGTTTTTCAGACACTTTTTTTTTAAAAGCTGCAATTATCGCTAACGACTGTGTTTTCAGAATCACTGAATAAATGACAAAACAAAAAATACATTTTTTTTAATATAATTTATATAATTAAAAATAAGACAAAATGGGGAAAATATTAAAATACAGTGAATAAAAAAAACATAGTAAAGAATTGTCTTATAGTTATAGTTAAACAATTTTCAACTATAATAAACCATTTTTCAACTATAATCAAACAATTTTCAACTATAATCAAACAATTTTCAACTGAAATCAAACAATTTTCAACTATAATCAAACAATTGTCAACTATAATCAAACAATTTTCAACTATAATCAAACAATTTTCAACTATAATCAAACAATTTTCAACTATAATCAAACAATTTTCAACTATAATCAAACAATTTTCAACTGAAATCAAACAATTTTCAACTATAATCAAACAATTTTCAACTATAATCAAACAATTTTCAACTATAATCAAACAATAATCAAACAATTTTCAACTGAAATCAAACAATTTTCAACTATAATCAAACAATAATCAAACAATTTTCAACTGAAATCAAACAATTTTCAACTATAATCAAACAATAATCAAACAATTTTCAACTATAATCAAACAATTTTCAACTATAATCAAACATTTTCAACTTTAATCAAACAATTTTCAACTATAATCAAACAATTTTCAACTATAATCAAACCATTTTCAACTATAATCAAACAATTTTCAACTATAATCCAACAATAATCAAACAATTTTCAACTATAATCAAACAATTTTCAACTTTAATCAAACAATTTTCAACTTTAATCAAACAATTTTCAACTATAATCAAACAATTTTCACCAATAATCAAACAATATATAAAATTGTTGGATTATAGTAGAAAATAGTTGGATCATGGAATCAAACCTAAACCTAATCTCTCTGCTTCACAAACATCATTATCTCCATTTAAACGTGTTTTCACGACTCGACTCTCTTTCTCTCTCCCGGACGTTTCCTTCACTTTAACTTCCAGTGACAGACTGACGTCTCGAGGGCCGGAGGCTCTGCTGCTGCATGTTTTATTCATGGCGACGCCTCGCAGCGAAGCAGCAGAGACTGTCGGCGACACCGAGGAGGAGCAGGACTTGTTGTGTTCATTGCTCTGATGATCCACGAGGCTCCGGACAGCACGACTACTATGATGACGAAGGATCCATCGATCCATGCTTTTCATCGTCACCTCGTCCATCGCGAGATCGTTATCGATCCGCGTTCGTCCGACTCTCACGGTCACGATCAGAAGAGTTTGTTCCTCATCCAGCTGTCACTCAAAAAACATCTGATGGATTTGAACGACAAAGAAAGAGAAGAAGTTATTTGAACCAAACGTCTCAAAAGTGGAAATTTGACTGAAAGACGAACCCGTCGTCGTCAGACTCTCCGTGTGGAGCGACTTCAACTTGATCTTAAGTTAAGATAGTTGAGGATTCTTAAGATATTTGTGTCACCACAGCAACAGGTTCCTGATAGTAATGAATGGAGCATACACGTTCAAAATAATGAGAATAAAGATTCTAACTGCATTGAACAATTTTCAACTATAATCCAACAATTTTCAACTATAATCTAACAATTTTCAACTATAATCAAACAATTTTCAACTAAAATCAAACAATTTTCAACTGTAATCAAACAATTTTCAACTATAATCTAACAATTTTCAACTATAATCAAACAATTTTCAACTAAAATCAAACAATTTTCAACTGTAATCAAACAATTTTCAACTATAATCAAACAATTTTCAACTATAATCAAACAATTTTCAACTAGAATCAAACAATTTTCAACAGAAATCAAACAATTTTCAACTAGAATCAAACAATTTTCAACAGAAATCAAACAATTTTCAACTATAATCAAACAATTTTCAACTATAATCCAACAATTTTCAACTGTAATCAAACAATTTTCAACTGTAATCAAACAATTTTCAACTATAATCAAACAATTTTCAACTATAATCAAACAATTTTCAACTATAATCAAACAATTTTCAACTATAATCCAACAATTTTCAACTATAATCAAACAATTTTCAACTAAAATCAAACAATTTTCAACTATAATCAAACAATTTTCAACTAAAATCAAACAATTTTCAACTATAATCAAACAATTTTCAACTATAATCAAACAATTTTCAATTGTAATCAAACAATTTTCAACTAAAATCAAACAATTTTCAACTGTAATCAAACAATTTTCAACTATAATCAAACAATTTTCAACTATAATCAAACAATTTTCAACTAAAATCAAACAATTTTCAACTGTAATCAAACAATTTTCAACTATAATCAAACAATTTTCAACTATAATCAAACAATTTTCAACTAAAATCAAACAATTTTCAACTGTAATCAAACAATTTTCAACTATAATCAAACAATTTTCAACTATAATCAAACAATTTTCAACTAGAATCAAACAATTTTCAACAGAAATCAAACAATTTTCAACTAGAATCAAACAATTTTCAACAGAAATCAAACAATTTTCAACTATAATCAAACAATTTTCAACTATAATCAAACAATTTTCAACTGTAATCAAACAATTTTCAACTATAATCAAACAATTTTCAACTATAATCAAACAATTTTCAACTGTAATCAAACAATTTTCAACTATAATCAAACAATTTTCAACTATAATCAAACAATTTTCAACTATAATCAAACAATTTTCAACTAAAATCAAACAATTTTCAACTATAATCAAACAATTTTCAACTATAATCAAACAATTTTCAACTATAATCAAACAATTTTCAACTATAATCAAACAATTTTCAATTGTAATCAAACAATTTTCAACTATAATCAAACAATTTTCAACTATAATCAAACAATTTTCAACTATAATCAAACAATTTTCAACTATAATCAAACAATTTTCAACTATAATCAAACAATTTTCAACTATAATCAAACAATTTTCAACTATAATCAAACAATTTTCAACTATAATCAAACAATTTTCAACTATAATCAAACAATTTTCAATTGTAATCAAACAATTTTCAACTATAATCAAACAATTTTCAACTATAATCAAACAATTTTCAACTATAATCAAACAATTTTCAACTATAATCAAACAATTTTCAACTATAATCAAACAATTTTCAACTATAATCAAACAATTTTCAACTATAATCAAACAATTTTCAACTATAATCAAACAATTTTCAACTATAATCAAACAATTTTCAACTATAATCAAACAATTTTCAACTATAATCAAACAATTTTCAACTAAAATCAAACAATTTTCAACTATAATCAAACAATTTTCAACTATAATCAAACAATTTTCAATTATAATCAAACAATTTTTAACTTTAATCAAACAATTTTCAACTATAATCAAACAATTTTCAACAGAAATCAAACAATTTTCAACTATAATCTAACAATTTTCAACCATAATCAAACAATTTTCAACTATAATCAAACCATTTTCAACTATAATCAAACAATTTTCAACTATAATCAAACAATTTTCAACTATAATCAAACAATTTTCAACTATAATCAAACAATTTTCAACTATAATCAAACAATTTTCAACTATAATCAAACAATTTTCAACTGTAATCAAACAATTTTCAACTATAATCAAACAATTTTCAACTATAATCAAACAATTTTCAACTATAATCAAACAATTTTCAACTATAATCAAACAATTTTCAACTATAATCCAACAATTTTCAACTATAATCAAACAATTTTCAACTATAATCAAACAATTTTCAACTATAATCAAACAATTTTCAACTATAATCAAACAATTTTCAACTATAATCCAACAATTTTCAACTATAATCAAACAATTTTCAACTATAATCCAACAATTTTCAACTATAATCAAACAATTTTCAACTAAAATCAAACAATTTTCAACTGTAATCAAACAATTTTCAACTATAATCAAACAATTTTCAACTATAATCAAACAATTTTCAACTAAAATCAAACAATTTTCAACTATAATCAAACAATTTTCAACTATAATCAAACAATTTTCAATTATAATCAAACAATTTTCAACTATAATCAAACAATTTTCAACTATAATCAAACAATTTTCAACAGAAATCAAACAATTTTCAACTATAATCTAACAATTTTCAACTATAATCAAACAATTTTCAACTATAATCAAACCATTTTCAACTGTAATCAAACAATTTTCAACTATAATCCAACAATTTTCAACTATAATCAAACAATTTTCAACTATAATCAAACAATTTTCAACTATAATCAAACAATTTTCAACTAAAATCAAACAATTTTCAACTGTAATCAAACAATTTTCAACTATAATCAAACAATTTTCAACTATAATCAAACAATTTTCAACTAAAATCAAACAATTTTCAACTGTAATCAAACAATTTTCAACTATAATCAAACAATTTTCAACAGAAATCAAACAATTTTCAACTAGAATCAAACAATTTTCAACTGAAATCCAACAATTTTCAACTGAAATCAAACAATTTTCAACTGAAATCCAACAATTTTCAACTGAAATCCAACAATTTTCAACTGAAATCAAACAATTTTCAACTGAAATCAAACAATTTTCAACTGAAATTCAACAATTTTCAACTGAAATCCAACAATTTTCAACTGAAATCCAACAATTTTCAACTGAAATCACGACATGTTATAAAAACATTGTTCCTAAGACTGAAGTCCGACCACTTGAAGGTCACTTCTGGTCACATCTGCACTAACGTGGCCTGAAGTGACAAACACTCGTCTGACTCTAACCTTTTACTTCTGCTCTGTTGACTTCTTTGTTTTTGCTCAAATCCTTTGTGGCTAAAAACTCTGTCACTACATTATTGTACGATTCCCCAGTGTTTAGGTGGTCACCTTGTTTTTTAACCTTTCTGCAAATTAAAGCTTTTTTAACAACAGTAACATCAAAGTTAATTCATAGACAAACAAGTTTAATTTTGAATCTTTTAAAAATGGAAAATACTTTCTGGATATTTTACCTGTTTACGCTTAATTTAGCAAAAATGTTTTCTTAGTTTTTTTGGAATAAAAATGAAATAATCTTCAACTGTTAATCAATCTTTATTCTCATTATTTTGAACGTGTGTTACTATTGGGAACCTGTTGCTGTGGCGACACAAATATCTTAAGAATTCTTAACAATCTTAACTTAAGATCAAGTTGAAGTCGCTCCACGCGGAGAGTTTGACGACGACGGGTTCGTCTTTCAGTCGATTATAGTTGAAAATTGTTTGATTATAGTTGAAAATTGTTTGATTATAGTTGAAAATTGTTTGATTATAGTTTAAATTGTTTGATTATAGTTTAAATTGTTTGATTTCAGTTGAAAATTGTTTGATTATAGTTGAAAATTGTTTGATTATAGTTGAAAATTGTTTGATTACAGTTGAAAATTGTTTGATTATAGTTGAAAATTGTTTGATTATAGATGAAAATTGTTTGATTATAGTTGAAAATTGTTTGATTATAGTTGAAAATTGTTTGATTATAGATGAAAATTGTTTGATTCTAGTTGAAAATTGTTTGATTATAGTTGAATATTGTTTGATTCTAGTTGAAAATTGTTTGATTTCAGTTGAAAATTGTTTGATTATAGTTGAAAATTGTTTGATTATAGTTGAAAATTGTTTGATTATAGTTGAAAATTGTTTGATTATAGATGAAAATTGTTTGATTATAGTTGAAAATTGTTTGTGAGTTAGTATGCGAAATGTAGTGCTCCATACACACTAAATTGTCACTAAAACACACACAAAACTGAGTATGAATCGATGGACACTTTCTACACTAAACGGCTCCATCTTAGTGATGTTTTAAACTGACTTTACGTCATATATAAATGCATATATATTCATATACTTACAGGTGCATTTTCAGCAGCAGTACAAGGATGACATGTCTTCGCTGCTGATACCAGCTTAAATATCTCATGAATATTTAGATTCTCATATTTTTTCTTTTTTTTCTTTTCCAAACTTGCAAAACGTGCTGCCAGCAGGTGGCGATAGTGTTCCTACAGCTGGTTGAAACCATCGTTAAATAGTAGTAGAAGAAGAAGCTGTTGCATCATTTCCTGTTAGTGTGTAGCAGCAGAGTTTGATTTGAGACATACTATCTGTGGAGGATTAGTTACTAGTTAGTACGTACACTAAAATGATGATACTAACTTCTAGTATACTAAGAGAAGTATGTTTGAGACATACTATCTGTGGAGGATTAGTTACTAGTTAGTACGTACACTATCCTGATGATACTAACTTCTAGTATACTAAGAGAAGTATGTTTGAGACATACTATCTGTGGAGGATTAGTTACTAGTTAGTACGTACACTATCCTGATGATACTAACTTCTAGTATACTAAGAGAAGTATGTTTGAGACATACTATCTGTGGAGGATTAGTTACTAGTTAGTACGTACACTATCCTGATGCATACTAACTTCTAGTATACTAAGAGAAGTATGTTTGAGACATACTATCTGTGGAGGATTAGTTACTAGTTAGTACGTACACTATCCTGATGATACTAACTTCTAGTATACTAAGAGAAGTATGTTTGAGACATACTATCTGTGGAGGATTAGTTACTAGTTAGTACGTACACTATCCTGATGATACTAACTTCTAGTATACTAAGAGAAGTATGTTTGAGACATACTATCTGTGGAGGATTAGTTACTAGTTAGTACGTACACTATCCTGATGCATACTAACTTCTAGTATACTAAGAGAAGTAGACACGATTTGAGACATACTATCTGTGGAGGATTAGTTACTAGTTAGTACGTACACTATCCTGATGCATACTAACTTCTAGTATACTAAGAGAAGTATGACACGATTTGAGACACAACATATATCTCCGTTTGTTTCAGAGACATTTTTACACGTTTTTTGATGTCTTTTCCCAACAACATGTTCTGTTGTGTCGAAGTAAAATATTGATGACAACGACATCGACAAGAAACTATTTTCCTGCCCAAAAAGAGTCAAAAAGTGAGTGGATTTATTTTTGATGTGTTGGGAACATCCTGGCGTGAATAATGCATGTGCAGTGTATCAAGCAGCAACAGTACCAGGAGTTTTAGAGTACCAGGAGTTTTAGAGTACCAGGGGTTTAAGAGTACCAGGAGTTTTAGAGTACCAGGGGTTTTAAAGTACCAGGAGTTTTAGAGTACCAGGGGTTTTAAAGTACCAGGAGTTTTAGAGTACCAGGGGTTTAAGAGTACCAGGTGTTTTAGAGTACCAGGGGTTTTAAAGTACCAGGAGTTTTAGAGTACCAGGGGTTTTAAAGTACCAGGAGTTTTAAAGTACCAGGAGTTTAAGAGTACCAGGAGTTTTAAAGTATCAGGAGTTTTAAAGTACCAGGAGATTTAGAGTACCAGGAGTTTAAGAGTACCAGGAGTTTTAAAGTAACAGGAGTTTAAGAGTACCAGGAGTTTTAGAGTACCAGGAGTTTTAAAGTATCAGGAGTTTTAAAGTACCAGGAGATTTAGAGTACCAGGAGTTTTAAAGTACCAGGAGTTTTAGAGTACCAGGAGTTTTAGAGTACCAGGAGTTTTAAAGTATCAGGAGTTTTAAAGTATCAGGAGTTTTAAATACCAGAGTTTTACCAGGAGTTTTAAAGTACCAGGAGTTTTAGAGTACCAGGAGTTTTAAAGTACCAGGAGTTTTAGAGTACCAGGAGTTTTAAAGTATCAGGAGTTTTAAAGTACCAGGAGTTTTAAAGTATCAGGAGTTTTAAAGTACCAGGAGATTTAAAGTACCAGGAGTTTTAAAGTATCAGGAGTTTTAAAGTATCAGGAGATTTAAAGTACCAGGAGTTTTAAAGTACCAGGAGATTTAGAGTACCAGGAGTTTTAGAGTACCAGGAGATTTAAAGTACCAGGAGTTTTAAAGTATCAGGAGTTTTAAAGTACCAGGAGATTTAGAGTACCAGGAGTTTTAAAGTACCAGGAGTTTTAGAGTACCAGGAGTTTTAAAGTACCAGGAGTTTTAGAGTACCAGGAGTTTTAAAGTACCAGGAGTTTTAGAGTACCAGGAGTTTTAAAGTACCAGGAGTTTTAGAGTACCAGGGGTTTTAAAGTACCAGGAGTTTTAAAGTACCAGGAGTTTTAGAGTACCAGGAGTTTTAGAGTACCAGGAGTTTTAAAGTACCTGGAGTTTTAAAGTACCAGGAGTTTTAGAGTACCAGGGGTTTTAAAGTACCAGGAGTTTTAAAGTACCAGGAGTTTTAGAGTACCAGGAGTTTTAGAGTACCAGGAGTTTTAAAGTACCTGGAGTTTTAAAGTACCAGGAGTTTTAGAGTACCAGGGGTTTTAAAGTACCAGGAGTTTTAAAGTACCAGGAGTTTTAGAGTACCAGGAGTTTTAGAGTACCAGGAGTTTTAAAGTACCAGGAGTTTTAAAGTACCAGGAGTTTTAGAGTACCAGGAGTTTTAAAGTACCAGGAGTTTTAAAGTACCAGGAGTTTTAAAGTACCAGGAGTTTTAGACTACCAGGAGTTTTAAAGTATCAGGAGTTTTAAGAGTACCAGGGGTTTTAAAGTACCAGGAGTTTTAGAGTACCAGGGGTTTTAAAGTACCAGGAGTTTTAAAGTACCAGGAGTTTTAGAGTACCAGGAGTTTTAGAGTACCAGGAGTTTTAGAGTACCAGGAGTTTTAAAGTACCAGGAGTTTTAAAGTACCAGGAGTTTTAGAGTACCAGGAGTTTTAAAGTACCAGGAGTAGTTAGAAGTACCAGGAGTTTTAAAGGACCTGGAGTTTTAAAGTACCAGGAGTTTTAGGGTACCAGGGTTTTAAAGTATCAGGAGTTTTAAAGTACCAGGAGTTTTAGAGTACCAGGAGTTTTAGAGTACCAGGAGTTTTAAAGTACCAGGACTTATGAGAAAAAAGCCAGCAGTCGCTCGAGATCACAAACAGTCACATTCCACCTCATCAAGAAAATGGTTCCTGTAAATACTGTAGATGATAATCATTACTGATAATATTCAAACTATGTTAGATAAAACGTTCTATTTTCACTGCAACCGTTATCATTTATATTTAACTTAATCACTGCCTCCATACTTTGAAGGACTCGTGCTTGAACCTGCGCCATGAAAAAATCATGAAACAGTCCTTATGACAGTATAATGGATTTTTAAAGCCAATCAACTGCAGTAACTGTTGTATTATATAAAAAGAACCTGCTTTAAAAATGTTTCCCTCGTACAAAGTAATTAATACTTAGTCATGTCAACTCATCACACACATTACACAAGTCTATATTAGTTACACAACAGCATACACACAACATGTTTCGACACACACTATGACCAGGTCTGTGTTTAAAAAAAAAAAAGTCAAACCGAGGCATCCGTGCAACATGTCAGTCAAGAACTGTGTCGGTCAACACAGTCCAGTCCACTCTCCTTCATGTCCTCGTCCCCCCAACTCACCCCCCACAGCATCCGTCCAAAAACCTCACCCGTGTCCTTGCCGACGCTCGCGGCTGGACCAGGGCCACGTCAGACCTGCGTCCATCAATCACAGGGGGGACAGCGAGGCAGACCGGAGAAATCAAAAGGGTGAACGAAGGGGGAAGGTGGTTCGGGTGAAGTCTAGCCAGGAGTCCAGCCCCTCGTCTCACCTCGACCCGATCCTTCTCGTCTCCCTTCACCGCCGCCAGGGACACCCGCTCTTCAGGGTTCAGACTCGGGCTGTCAGGAGGCCACGAGAGGGACTTCCATCAGGGGCGAGGCGAGGACGCCGTTTCAGGGAGAAGTGACAAGTGACTGGCGGCGGAGGAAGGGGGGAATTCCGAGGGAAGATGTGTCAGGAGTAGAGGGCGAGGAAAAACTGCGAGCGGAGAGCGAGCCACGGGTGGGCCTGTCATCAGGTGCTGCGCTCGCTGCGCTAGAATGAAGTGTCACTGTCAGAGACCCGGCTCCCCCTCTGGGCCGCCGCTGATTAATTGTCCGAAGCAGCTGCTGTGATAGCCACCGCTTTACCCAGGACTCCCCCGACGCTCGCCCGAGTCCCCCGTCCCTGCCAAGTCCAACGTCTATTCGTGTACCCGGGGCCGACCGGCCGCCCTTCCCCGGCTCGGAATGAGCGGTGAGTTTCCGCCGTTTTTTTTTTTTGGCTGCTACAAAATAATCCGACATCAGCCACCCGTTCACCTTGCCGTCGGGGGATAATGTCTCTCAGCAGGGGAGCCTTTTTTTAGGAACAAAAGGCAGGGGCTGAACCAGCGTGATGGGCTGCATCCCCCCGTCCATGTGTTCGCTGCGGTGACGGCCGGAGATAAAGCGTCCGTGTATCAGGTAAACAGCTTGTACGGCAGGAACCGTCGCGGCCCAAACACGGACCCGGATTCACCTTCACAAGAGTCGCACTGGGGCCTCTCGGTTACATCGTCTCCTGGACCTTCAGCGAGATGGAGAGTCAGTAAAAAGGTTGGCAGCATCTGACGACTGAATGCCTCGCGACAGTTGGAGACCACCTGACAACCTCTTCTACTCGCTGCATGTCTTAAGTGACCAGAGGCAGTCGGGTGGACCCAGTACTAATTCCCCTGGTAACCCGGGGACTTCCAGGAAAGGCTGCATGGTAACCGTGGTCAACGCTGGCATGACGGCTGATCTCCAGGAAAGGCTGGTGTTGAGCGTCGCGTAGCAACCCCTCTCCAGGAAAGGTCGGACAAAGAGGGAGTTTTGTTGGAAAGCGTCTAGGAAGGGACCCAGTTGAGGAGGCACCTTTTTTTTGTTTGTGTCTTCTCGTCTGGACAGTTTATTTGATG
The DNA here is from genome assembly GCA_016630915.1 of Callionymus lyra. Taxonomy (NCBI): domain Eukaryota; kingdom Metazoa; phylum Chordata; class Actinopteri; order Syngnathiformes; family Callionymidae; genus Callionymus; species Callionymus lyra. The sequence continues at coordinate 2,410,833 of JACEEU010000710.1, forward strand.
TCTAAACCAGAAGGATCGTCTCGTCTGCAGTTCATACTAAACTCTGCAGCCAGAATTCTGAGCCGCTCTAGTAGAAGAACTCACATTTCTCCTTCAAACTCTTCACTGGCTGCCAGTTTCTTTCAGGATCATTTTAAAATTCTGGTTCTTGCTTTCAGATCTATTCATGGTCAGACCTTCCATCAGTGATCTGATCCAGACTTACACCCCAGCTCGGGCTCTGAGGTCTGTGGATCAGAATCTACTAAGGGACTACAGAATATGTTAAACTAGCCAGATTTACATAAACAACTACCATAACTAAGTTCTGCATAAAACACCTGCCCAGAGGCCTTCAGAGGAAAACGACATTACAGACGAACTGTGAAATACGCGTGAATTACTTGTAATAATTTGTGTCAAACCTCGTAGATTGATTATTAAAAATGAAATTGGTTTATTATTTGCTAATATTGTACTTTTTAAATCTGCAAAAGTTTGAACTTTGAGAGTGTTTAACTGAGAGAGAACTGTCCGAGAAAAGTGTATAAGTGTGTGTTCAGGGGTTTTACGGACGCAAAACACGTAGAATCAATGTAAAAAATAAAGCTGAGTACTTCGTCTATTGCAGGTTATTTTTAGAAGCTATAAACGAGGGACCACTGGAGCTACTTTCAGTCGTCTCCACCCATTCTACCGTGCCTGCACTCTCTTCTTTACCTCTCATCAGGACTTATGTTCTTTGTGACGTACAAATATGGACCAATTGTGTTGCCATTCAGCCTCTTAAAAAACCTTTATAAAGACTTGTTTATATTTGAATTATTGTTCATCTGCAAACGTCATCGTTAAATGTTGACTAGAAGAACCCGAGACCAGGATCTACACTCGGTCAAACCAGGTCATACATGGCGACGGTCGAGGCAGGACTGTGGTAGGAGTCTCTGCTAAAAGAGCCGTCGTGACGCTCATTTGAAGGGTTTGAAGGTGGGGGTGTCTTGTCAGGGGCCATTAAGACGCTCGTGTCCCGGCTCACTGGGACGGCTCGGACCGAGGCCGGGGGCGAGGAAGACGACGGTTCCTTCTCTGCCGGGTTGATATTAGTTCCAGAAGGATTCAGATGATAAAATAGACGCCGGGGTCGACTCAGAAATAAACACGTCGTCCTCAAAGATTCATATAAAAAAAGCTGATTCTATTGTCCCGTCCTCATCATCGGCTTTCTTTTGTTCTCCCCTGCACACATCCAGGTTTATCACCAACCCCCCAAAAGCAGCCAAGGTCAATTGCCTCCTGCTCGTCTCATCCCGTGCTTTATGTACCTTCACATCCAGGGAAGGAGGTCTACACCGTTTTCAGTTTGCCGCAAGGTGAGTGATCCATTTTTTTTTCTTCCACCGTTGATGGATACACAACTAGAAATAGCTCTTAAAGAAAAAACCTTCTGACCAGTTCTTGAGCACATTAAGAAAACGTAGAAGAATAAGATTCAAACATGATTCAAAGGTTTTCCAGAAGATTTTAAATGTTGGCCTTTTTTGAGCTTTTGATTTAAATCCACACATATGCAGGTCTTTGCTTTAATAAGGGTCTGGGAAATAATATAAATGACAAAGGATGCTATAGTTAATACATGTTTAACCCAAACATCTGTAAATATACCTCACATGGTTTATTTTAAAATGGTTTCATCCTAATTGTATCTACATTTACGATTATACAGCAACACAGTTTTTTAGGAGGAATTTACAACATAATGTTACTGATATTATACCAGTTTAATATGGGTTTAATATTGTAAAAATGTCAATTGGAAATGTTGGAGCTTTCATGGGGGTCGACTGAAATTCTGTCAGTCTTACATAGTATATTATAAATATGTTTTTAAATGAATCTTTAATTTTCATGGGGGTCTTCTGACACCATTTTGAGACCCATTATAGTGAAAGAAATTAGTTGAAATTCTGGAACTCTTACCAAGTATGTAGTAAATGTGCTTTAAATTCAACTTAATTAGATGTATTTTAATTTGCATGTGGTTCTTTTGTCTCCCTTGTGCCCTCTTTACCTTGACCTGAAATATGTTAGAACCTGCACTATTAAAAAAACATTTATTTAAATGTTATTTTTAATTAAAAAAAATAACCATTAAAAAGTACATTTTGATTCCGTTTTACCTTCGCTCTGATTTAGTTTGACTCCTCATGTATCTCCCTCCACTTAAATACGTATTAAAAGCTCTATTCATTCGACTAGACGTGATATCATGAAGCTGCACTTAAAGCCTTCGGCTCCGATCCACGTTGACTACGATGTGATGATATTAAAAGACAATTCTCATCTCGTCACGGAAGCGTTTCCCTTCCTCCGCCTCTCCTCGTCCTCCCTCCCTCGATCCCAGATGTCTCCTTACAGCTGCCGCCACGGCGCCGCAAACTCATTTATTACAGGTCACCGCCGCCAAGTGCCTCGTTTTAAAGGACGACACCGTCTTCCCCGCGACACGACTGAGAAATCGACCTGCGAGAACCGCCGGCAGGAGCGTCTGAAGTTTGATGGAAAGGAGAACGGAAACAGTCCAAGTTAGCTGGAGACGCTGGAGGTATCGTGAGTGAAACCTCTGGAAGTGTGTCGGCGTCTTCAGGAGATTGAGTTTCAAATGTCGAAAATTCTTATTCTGTGCTGTTATCAGTACAACAAAATACTGTTTTATGTTTACAAGAATGAAATAAACGTGTTTTGATTCTGATTTTTTAAAGCATTGAACTGTTTTTGACTAATTAAAGTCAATATTTTCTATATTGAAGGATTAAGATTAGGTAGAACTTTATTTAAAATTGTTTTTTTCCAATTAGATACAGCAATACAGCAATTATTCATAAAAAATAAAATAAAATAAGAACAAAGAGAGAAGAGAGAAAAAAAAAAAAAAGGTGAAATTTGGGGGGCGGGTTTACGACTTATTTAATTATAATAATTAATATATAATTATATATAATTGAATAAATTATAGTATAATTTATATACTGAAGGGTCTATTTTTTTTGTATTTAATATTTTATAGTTTTTTTAAACAGCCTGACATTCTGTATATATTTTATATACAAATGTTAATTACTAGTGCGATTTTCTTTTCATATATAGAAGAATTTCAAAGGCTACAAATATTTTTATTTATTTATTTAGAACATTTATTTTCGAATTATTGAAATTGGAATATTATATATATATTGGAAAATGAATTCACTTCAAACATTTCATTTGAGTTAATAAATAAACATTCAATATTGAAACTATATAATTCAATTATTCACATGATAATTCACTGTTAAAAGGCTACAAATATTTTTTTATTTATCTATTTAGAACATTTATTTTCGAATTATTGGAATTGGAATATTATATATATATTGGAAAATTAATTCACTTCAAACATTTCATTTAAGTTAAAAAAATAAATATTCAATATTGAAACTATATAATTCAATTATTCACATGATAATTCACTGTTAAAATACTTCAAATATTTTTTATTTATCTATTTAGAACATTTATTTTTGAATTATTGGAATTGGAATATTATATATATATTGGAAAATTAATTCACTTCAAACATTTCATTTAAGTTAAAAAATAAATATTCAATATTGAAACTATATAATTCAATTATTCACATGATAATTCACTGTTAAAATACTTCAAATATTTTTTATTTATCTATTTAGAACATTTATTTTTGAATTATTGGAATTGGAATATTATATATTTATTGGAAAATTAATTCACTTCAAACATTTCATTTAAGTTAATAAATAAACATTCAATATTGAAACTATATAATTCAATTATTCACATGATAATTCACTGTTTAAAGGCTACAAATATTTTTTTATTTAGAATATTTATTTTTGAATTATTGGAATTGGAATATTATATATATATTGGAAAATTAATTCACTTCAAACATTTAATTTAAGTTAATAAATAAACATTCAATATTGAAACTATATAATTCAATTATTCACATGATAATTCACTGTTAAAAGGCTACAAATATTTTTTTATTTATCTATTTAGAACATTTATTTTCGAATTATTGGAATTGGAATATTATATATATATTGGAAAATTAATTCACTTCAAACATTTCATTTAAGTTAATAAATAAACATTCAATATTGAAATTTTTAATTTTAATTAATTCACTGTTAAAAGGCTACAAATATTTTTTATTTAGAACATTTATTTTTTAATTATTGAAATTGAAATATTATATATATTAGAAAATTAATTCACTAAAATTTATTTAATTAATAAATAAACATAATATGAAATAATTCAATTATTCATATAATTATGTTAAAATGCTTCAAATATGTTTTATTTATTCATTTAGAACATTTATTTTCGAATTATTGAAATTGGAATATTATATATATTAGAAAATGAATTCACTTCAAACATTTCATTTAAGTTAATAAATAAACATCCAATATTGAAACTATATAATTCAATTATTCACATGATAATTCACTGTTAAAAGGCTACAAATATTTTTTATTTATCTATTTAGAACATTTATTTTTGAATTATTGGAATTGGAATATTATATATATATTGGAAAATTAATTCACTTCAAACATTTCATTTAAGTTAATAAATAAACATTCAATATTGAAACTATATAATTAAATTATTCACATGATAATTCACTGTTAAAAGGCTACAAATTTTTTTTTTATTTAAATTTTTTTGAATTATTGAAATTAGAATATTATATATATATGGAGAAATTAATTAACTTCAAACATTTCATTTAAGTTAATAAATAAACTTTTATAAATATATAATTCAATTATTCACATGATAATTCACTGTTAAAATGCTTCAAATATTTTTATTTATTCATTTAGAACATTATTTCAATATTGAATTGGAATATTTATATTATTGGAAAATTAATTATTCAAAATTTCATTTAATTAAAAAATAAACATCCAATATTGAAACTATATAATTCAATTATTCACATGATAATTCACTGTTAAAATGCTACAAATATTTTTTATTTATTCATTTAGAACATTTATTTTTGAATTATTGAAATTGGAATATTATATATATATTGGAAAATTAATTCACCTCAAACATTTCATTTAAGTTAATAAATAAACATTCAATATTGAAACTATATAATTCAATTAATCACATGATAATTCACTGTTAAAAGGCTACAAATATTTTTTATTTATTCATTTAGAACATTTATTTTCGAATTATTGGAATTGGAATATTATATATATATTGGAAAATTAATTCACTTCAAACATTTCATTTAAGTTAATAAATAAACATTCAATATTGAAACTATATAATTCAATTATTCACATGATAATTCACTGTTAAAAGGCTACAAATATTTTTTATTTATCTATTTAGAACATTTATTTTTGAAGTATTGAAATTAGAATATTATATATATTGGAAAATTAATTCACTTCAAACATTTCATTTAAGTTAATAAATAAACATTCAATATTGAAACTATATAATTCAATTATTCACATGATAATTCACTGTTAAAAGGCTACAAATATTTTTTTATTTATTAGAAATTTATTTTCGAATATTGAAATTGAAAATTATATATATATTGGAAAATTAATTCACTCAAACATTTCATTGTTAATAAATAAACATTATATTGAAACTATAAATTCAATTTCACATGAATTCTGTTTAAAGGCTACAATTTTTTTTATTTATCTATTTAGAACATTTATTTTTGAATTATTGAAATTGGAATATTATATATATATTGGAAAATTAATTCACTTCAAACATTTCATTTGAGTTAATAAATAAACATTCAATATTGAAACTATATAATTCAATTATTCACATGATAATTCACTGTTAAAAGAAACAAGTAGAAAAAGTTTCAACATTTTGAAACGTTCAATATTCCGATGGCACTGATTGAGTTCCATACAAATCTTCTCAAACCAGATGTTCTTTGAATATTTCTGAATATCTAATAAAAGAGCCGTCGAGGGTGAATCAACCCACGCCTTGAAAGGCTAATTTGAAGGTGGAGCTCGTCTTTCATGCCACGAGTTGTCAGCTTGTTATCATCCCTTCATAGCCTCCGTTATTAACCGACAGGAAATAACACAAAGGCTTAAATAAAAAAAAAAACATCACTCCAACATGTCAGCGGCTGCGAGTGGAACACATGCCAGACTTATCATGGAGTCTCGTCCTCAAACCCAAACGGTAATGAGACGACTTAACAAAGATTAGCTGTAATTTCCTTTGTCGTTTTTCCAGCTTTTTGCTTCTCTGTGGAGGCGACACAAAGACTGGGATGAAGGCGGAGGACGAGGAGGAGGCGACGATGGAGCAGCGAGAGCGTCTGCGTCCGTCAGTCAGCGTCAATCCAACCATCCGAGGAGAAGCTCTGACAGTCGCCACACACCGAGGGTTGTTCACGTTTACAGAAGCTTTTTTTTTTGTGACCGACGTTCGCAGCCTTCAAAATACGCCCGTCAAACCGACGCTCGTCACAGACTCTCGACGACAGGGTTGTTGTCGTGTGATCGAGAGTATCTTCGCCTTCGAGGTGAAGCGAGAAACATCGCCGAGGCGTCAAGGTCGACTTCACGTCCGTCTTTAAATACGACCTGCTGACGTTCAAGTGATAGTTTCCACCAGAAGTCAAGTGTCACCGATTCTCTTCTCACCCTCACGTTGACTTGGGTTATTTTCTGCTCTGTAATCTGTTCCTTTTTGAGGTATAAATACATATAACATCCAAAAAAAGATACTTAAACATCTAAATATATGTATATGTACATGTACATATGTATATATGTGTAGTATTGTCCAGTACTTGACTCTGGTGTTGTGATAGTGTAGTAACAAGTATATATGTGTAGTATTGTCCAGTACTTGACTCTGGTGTTGTGATAGTGTAGTAACAAGTATATATGTGTAGTATTGTCCAGTACTTGACTCTGGTGTTGTGATAGTGTAGTAACAAGTATATATGTGTAGTATTGTCCAGTACTTGACTCTGGTGTTGTGATAGTGTAGTAACAAGTATATATGTGTAGTATTGTCCAGTACTTGACTCTGGTGTTGTGATAGTGTAGTAACAAGTATATATGTGTAGTATTGTCCAGTACTTGACTCTGGTGTTGTGATAGTGTAGTAACAAGTATATATGTGTAGTATTGTCCAGTACTTGACTCTGGTGTTGTGATAGTGTAGTAACAAGTATATATGTGTAGTATTGTCCAGTACTTGACTCTGGTGTTGTGATAGTGTAGTAACAAGGATATATGTGTAGTATTGTCCAGTACTTGACTCTGGTGTTGTGATAGTGTAGTAACAAGTATATATGTGTAGTATTGTCCAGTACTTGACTCTGGTGTTGTGATAGTGTAGTAACAAGTATATATGTGTAGTATTGTCCAGTACTTGACTCTGGTTTGTATATTAGTAACAAGATATATGTGTAGTATTGTCCAGTACTTGACTCAGGTGTTGTGATAGTGTAGTAACAAGTATATATGTGTAGTATTGTCCAGTACTTGACTCTGGTGTTGTGATAGTGTAGTAACAAGTATATATGTGTAGTATTGTCCAGTACTTGACTCTGGTGTTGTGATAGTGTAGTAACAAGTATATATGTGTAGTATTGTCCAGTACTTGACTCTGGTGTTGTGATAGTGTAGTAACAAGTATATATGTGTAGTATTGTCCAGTACTTGACTCTGGTGTTGTGACAGTGTAGTAACAAGTATATATGTGTAGTATTGTCCAGTACTTGACTCTGGTGTTGTGATAGTGTAGTAACAAGTATATATGTGTAGTAATTGTCCAGTACTTGACTCTGGTGTTGTAGTATTTACAGACCACATGACTCTTGATGAAGTCATAACTACTTTCATTTGTTTTCAAACCATAATATGTCCAAATATCAGCTTTAAAAGCTGCTGGACTCACTGTATCCTCTCGTCCTCAGTCATCATCGGGATCTTACAGGAAGCTTATGTTTTTTATGAATATTTGCTTGTTGATTGTAAAATACATACAGTATATATTTTTTTTCTTTTCATTGTCGATACATTGTTGTCAAATACTGATAAAGTATTGTGGAAAAGAATATCGCGATATCCACATTTTGTATCACTCCTCGTAGAGACTGTTTGTATTTTTGGACGAGGATGACAAAAAAAAAAGGAAAATTCCAAGACAACACCTTTAAACTGGTTTTGTCACATCATCAGTTGACATGTATGACATCAGAGTATTAGTAAAAAAGTCGCCTCAGTACCAAGACCGATCTCGAGTACTGTGACACTAATAAATACATGTTTTGTTGGCACCATAACTAACAGAGTTTAACGTGTTTTAAATGTTTACTTCAACCCTCACTTACTGTCGCTTCTCATCCCAAATTAAATTGTTTAAAAATAGAAAAGAAAATGTGGTGATTCCAGCAAAACAATCAACAAATTCATTACATCATGTCCTTCTCTCGTTTTGTTTGAGGTAATTATTTATTTGCATCTTATTACGTTTTTTTATTCATCAGTCGCTGGATTGGCTCGTGGCCCCTGGCATCAGTGTCGCTTCATAATGCGGCTCCTCAGGACGTTTAATTGCTCACCTCAGCGCCGATGTTTGGAGAGACTCTTGAAACACATTAGCCTTTAAAAAAAAAACACACACATCTATAATTGGCTTCAATCTAACAACAAGTAATCAGCTTTAAAAAAAAGAAAAAGAAATCTTGACATCTTCTCAAGCATTTTTTATTTTAGATTATACACATCATTTTTATATTTATTATTTATTATAGATAAGATAGATGGAGGGAGGGAGGGAGGGAGGGAGGGAGGGATGGATGGATGGATGGATGGATGGATGGATGGATGGATGGATGGATGGATGGATGGATGGATGGATGGATGGAGGGAGGGATGGATGGATGGATGGATGGATGGATGGATGGATGGATGGATGGATGGATGGATGGATGGATGGATGGAGGGATGGATGGAGGGATGGAGGGAGGGATGGAGGGATGGATGGATGGATGGAGGGATGGAGGGAGGGAGGGAGGGAGGGAGGGAGGGAGGGAGGGAGGGAGGGAGGGAGGGATGGATGGATGGATGGATGGATGGATGGATGGATGGAGGGATGGAGGGAGGGAGGGATGGATGGAGGGATGGATGGATGGATGGATGGATGGATGGATGGAGGGAGGGATGGATGAGGGAGGGAGGGAGGGAGGGAGGGAGGGGGAGGGATGGATGGATGGAGGGATGGATGGATGGATGGATGGAGGGAGGGAGGGATGGAGGGAGGGAGGGATGGATGGATGGATGGATGGATGGATGGATGGATGGATGGATGGATGGATGGATGGATGGATGGAGGGATGGAGGGAGGGATGGAGGGAGGGAGGGAGGGATGGATGGATGGATGGATGGATGGATGGATGGATGGATGGATGGATGGATGGATGGATGGATGGATGGATGGATGGATGGATGGATGGATGGATGGATGGATGGATGGATGGATGGATGGATGGATGGATGGATGGATGGATGGATGGGATGGATGGAGGGAGGGAGGGATGGATGGATGGATGGATGGATGGATGGATGGATGGATGGATGGATGGATGGATGGAGGGATGGATGGATGGATGGATGGATAGATTAATTTTGATTTGGTTGGTAAAACCAATATTTATACTACAAAAAAAAAAACAAAACCAAACCAACCAGAGCTGCTTTAACAATAAAGTGAATCAACATCTAAAACAACCTGGAGCAACATGTAATATACAGTACCTGTCAGTGTTAGGATTTTTCATTTTTAAATATCGATACAGTGCTATTGAATATCGATACAGTATCGGGAATAAAAACATTGCGATATATCATTAATTCGATATTTTCTAAAAGCCGTATGAGAAACTGTAATTTAATAAAAGCCTCATTAGAATCGTTTGAACCAAAAACAAAAGTGGCACCACAGTTCTTATTGTGTTTATCTTTAAGACCTGTGTTTTTTTATCAAATTCTTTCAAAAAGTACTTGTGTATTTACGCACAGATTCCAGATTTGTAGCTGGATATCCTTATATCTGTCACTGGACGTCATGAATCCAATCTAGTGACGCCATAAGAGAAATAGACAACGTGACTTAAACATCAGCATATAATATAATCTTCAAGAAATCTTTCTATAGTAGATTCTAAAATAAAGTATAGTATTATAGTTCTAGTACAACAGGCATGTGTTACCAGGCAGCACAGAAACAATAGATGAGTTAAAAAAAAAAAAGTCTATTCATTGTTATAAGAAAGTGTTTAATTTCTATTCACATGTAATTTCTTCTTAATCAGCGAAGCAAACCAAAAGTGGCCAATTCAATCAAGACCCGTTTCATAAAAGAATCTCCAAGAAAAAAGGAAAACATTCGTCGACGCCTCCTGCTCCGATAACAGCATTAGCCGGACGCGGGTGTTCGGCGTGAAAAGGTCGAGCTCGACGCGATCCAATGGTTCACGCGGGACGACCATATTACCAACAAGTGCAAAAATCTACAAACACAAATCCCGTCGTACTCGGAGATTAGAGGCTGCAAAGCCGTTCCGTTCTTGATTGACTTGAGACGAAAACAAAAGTAACAAATCCCATCGGAAGTGATTAAGATTATTACAGTAATGTTGCAGGAGAAAGAAAGAAACAGAGGAACAAAAGAGGTCAGAAGAACCATCGAGCCGCTTTAGGGATATGAGAGAGATTTTTCATAAGGGGATAGTGTGGATGCATTGTGGGTACTAAATTATTGATGTGGTTGAAAAGCAGTTTGTTGTTGGAACCCCTAAAATTAATGGTTTCCTCAGCTCGTGCTATCAAACCAACCATCGAGCGCGAAGGAGGTTTTTTTTCATTTTTCTTCCTGCCTTGGAGACGAATCATTAAAAAAATCCCCGGCGGCAAACGTCTCCTGGCGTCGGCGCAGATCAAACGTTGTGTGGGCACAAGAGCACATTTGCTTAAGTCACTCCTGTTCATTTATTGACAACCTGCGTCGGTTGCCAGGGCGCCCGAGTCGCCCGAGTCGCCCGAGTCGGCGTCGCGGAGAATTTTTCAAAACTATCCCCGAGGAGCGAAGACGAAGCCGAGACGACTTCTGTGTCGTACGATCAGATGGAGGCGTCGCTCAGAGAGACGCTCAAGGGTAAATACTCTGGATTCTAACCATGACCACTGAGTGAAGCACTTACGACTCTCTCTGACTTTTCACCTGAACCTATGACGAGCATCTTCCCTTAAGTCTCCGATGTGAGCAGAGAAGCAGATGAAGCACGAATGCTCCTACCCAGGTGCAACACTAATAGACTCAGGGACTCATTCATCCCTCAGGCTATTAAATTGTACAATTCTGAGTTCGGGGGCAGGAGTGGAGTGAAAGTATCTGGATGTTCTGTTCTATGTTAGTCTTTGTATCCTTTGTCTTTGTTGTTTTTCTTTGACCTATGTTCTTTATCTTTATCTTTAGACTTAGATTGTGTTATCTTGTTCTTCCTCTTATGTTCTTTTCTTATTTTATTTTTTATTGTTTATGAAAAATTGCTGGCTATTGGTAAAAAACAATTTATCAATAAGGTTTTACCTTACCTTACCTTACCTTATCATCTTCATCTTCAGTGACCGAAGACCAGAGAACAAACCAATGACAACATCACTGTATCATCAGCATATAAAACAATCTTTCAAACACGTATACAGACTATTTGATGCTTCAAACTGTTCCATGATCACGTGTTACTGGGCGTCAAAGAAAAAACTAGACAATTCCCCGCTTGGAAATGGCGAGAGTGTTGCTGTGCTCTTTGACCTGTGACGAAAAAACTAGCCAAGCTCAAAAAGAGTCAAATCCCATAATGATCCTTTGGACTTTTATCTACATTTTAAAGTTTGAATTGTGTTTCTACGTGAACGTACGCCAGAGCAGGAGATGTTTGAAGAAATCTTTCGACCTCATCCATTCATTCCTGATGGGAAAATTATCGCAGTTTTTCGCTAATTACGTTGCGAAAAAATGTATATTCTGGTGAGAAAAATAATGGCAGTGCGAGTCTGGTCGAGTCACGCGTTTTGATGTATTTTTTGTATGTTTAGGCTCAAGGGTAAGGGTTGTGAAAAGTGCCAAAAACGGATGAATAATAAGAGGATGTTTGGGAAATAAATATAAATCACACAAATCATTTCTGTATTTTTAATTGGAGTCTGGAAGGTTTGATTAAATAAAAAAAATAATTTAAAAAAGGAACATATGACTGTGACTCTTGACACGTCTTGACAATCGTCTCGATCACATGACTCAAGAATTATACATAAAACTAGTGCAGTTATTAAAAAAAACAAAAAACCTTACTTGCTAAAGAGAAAAAAAAGCCAAAATAGAATCAAACTTATCTGCGTCAACTTAAAATAACACGTTTAAAACAATCTCTAATGCAAAGAAATAATAATTCTGGGGGTTTATTTTTTAGGTACTATACATTGATATCATCTATTTATCTTAGAGTCGGGTAAACGTCACGTCCACTGAGAAATAAAGTACAGAAGGATCTTTCAGGTGCAGATGTTTGCTGATGATACAATCATTTACACCAACAACAACAAAAAAAACATCTTAATCATCAATAAATGAGTCACTGATTCAAAGTCGTATCTTCAAATGTAGACGATGGTATCGACTGTGACCCTGAAGGGTCCTATATATAGGAGGGGGGGAAATGTATTGTAAAAGAGCACCACCTTAAATAATTTTCACCAGCTGCCACGGCAAGAGACATTCAGCCCAAAAAAACTAGCACCATACGCTAACAGTTAGCCTCGTTCCATCAAGTCGATCAAGGTCGTCGTCACACAACACGCCGTCTTATATTTATACACAAAAGGCCAAGACACTTTGACCTTGATTTGTGACCAACGGTCGAACCCACGCCAAAACTCCTCATTGCTGCACTGCTCGTTTATTACAGGTATTACGGTAACTCGTACAGGATGCCGATTTAAAAGGTGAGGGACGTGAAAATACATCGTGTTAATATAATAAATCCAACACATTGATTAATATACCACCAGTCTAGACTTTGGAAAAGACCAGTCGAAAACATGAAGGTCATTTCAAAATAAAAGTCTATTTAAGGTGAAAAACTTGGATGATTTCATAATGATATTGTTGATTAAGCCACCAAACACTGAAGGACACCAACATTACCCTCAAGATCAGATTCAACCCTGTGTGCCATTTCAAAATAAAAGTCTATTTAAGGTGAAAATGTTATGATATTGTTGATAAAGCCACAAAATACTGAAGGACACCAACAATACTCTCAGGATCCAACCCAACCCCATGTGTCATTTCAAAATAAAAGTCTATTTAAGGTGAAAAACTTGACAATGCTATTGTTTATAAAGCCACCAAACACTGAAGGACACCAACAATACCCTCAGGATCCAACTCAACCCTGTGTGCCATTTCAAAATAAAGGCCCTTTGAAGGTGATGCTTATTCATAACGATATTGTAGAGAATTTTAAACAACATATAATGAAAATGTGCTAATTTCCTTTTAAACTAAAAAATTAAAAATACAATTATGTTTGACACAGTATAAAAATAATCCAGACCTGGTTATCTACAGTAACAGGAAGTGATGCTACTTCTTTATGTCACTTATTGTTAAACATCCGTAACCGACAGTTGACCAAACATCTACTTTCATTATCAACAAATTACTCTGATGGTTTAAAGATGGTGAAAGGAACAAGTAAGAAGAGAACATACATTGATTTGATTATTACTAAATGGTTGATAGTTAGTTGAAGTTAGTCACCAGTTCGCCAATAAAAGGCTGTATTCAATTGTGTTCTGTCCTATAACCCGACACTGATGATAAATAATAATCTGAGATTATTGAGATGTGTGTTGCTCTTATTCGTAGAACCTGGGTTACCTAGAGGTGACCCAAAGGTTCTCCGTGTTGAGTCCTACACAACTCAAGAACATTCAGAGGTTCAACGATCACTTTTGTCAGCGAGTGGGAGTGGATGGACATGTGACCCCCGCCTCGTGCCCTGTGTAGCTGGGATGGGCCCCAAATCAACTCCTTAAGAAGAAAAACATATGATACGACAGGTTTAGTATTAAACAGAAAAATACAAGTTGGGTTTATTAGATTTAAAACCAGCATTAATTTGATTAAATCAAGTTTTTTCCACATTCGTTCAATATAAAACTTGATAATGGATGAAAGAGTCTTGCAAGTAAACAAAAGAAATGCAAAAAAATGCATGAAAAAATAACAGTATTTGGAAGTTAAGAAACAATCTTAAGCTGTTGTTGGTGAACTTGTTCGTTCCTCCTTTCATCTCCTGGATTTTATTAACTCATATAAAAAGAACCTAAGAATAAATGATTATTTTTGTTGTGTAACTATTGCTTCATTACAGTGACTCAACAGAACGTGTTCACAGAAACACACGCCAGCAAACACACAGGTGCAGACGGATATTTAGCCATTTTTCAGGAAGTTATTTTAGTTCTTGCACAAACACACACAGAAGTGAGGAGCATAAATAAATACGCCGCTGAACACACAAGAGCATCTGAGGTTCAAGATGAACAGACCAAGTCTGAAGCGTTTACATCCGCACAAATATCACACACTCACTGCCAGTTGATCCAGAGTGTGTTTGAATAGAAGACACACATGGAACACAATGAAACACTTAAGGAGCCTTTTTAGTGACTCCAACGATTGAGGGAGAAATGCTAACGTTGCCATCATCACGTCGGTCTGAGAGTGATTCCTGATTTTTCTTGAGTCACTTGACTTCCTGAGCTTCTGTTGATTCGAGGTGTCGACCAGAAGAAGGAGCTCTTGGTAAACACACAACTGTCGCCTGTCGCTTCCGTTTCCTCAACTCCTGAAAATAAGATTTTAAATCTGATAAAACCTATTTCATCGCATCATAAACGTGTTGAGATCTATATTGTTCAACCATTGTAAATGTTATTATAATAATAAAAAGAAAGTAGATTCACAAAAGCTCCACAAAGTCCCATATAAAGTTTGCACCAAACATTTTAACCACATTTTTTATTCAATTTTTATAAATCAAATGATCGATACAACACTCTTCTGATAAAATAAAGTCAATATTATTAAAGTATAATCATGATTTTTGTCATCTTTGCAGTGTCTTAACTAACATTAGGTTAGGTTAAGTGAGGTAGAACTTTATTGATCCCTCAGGAGATCTCTTTCGGGAAATTGTTTTTTTCCAATTAGACGCAGCAAATACAGTAATTAAAAAAATAAATAATAATAATAATAATAATAACAAGAACAAAGAGAAATAAAGAGAAAGAACAAGATGATACTTGAGTATTTTTTGATTGTTTAAGCGCTTTGTGACCCTGGTCTGGAAAAGCGCTATATAAATACAAATTACTTACTTACTTACAATCTAAGTCTAAAGATAAAGAACATAGATCAAAGAAAAATAACATGTTTTTTTTCTACTGCTAAAAGTTCATGTCAATGATTTGACTTAATTTATATTCATATTATACTTCGATTTATGTTCTTCTGTTGACTGCAAAGAAACCAGTGGATAAATTAAGTTTTGGTTCTTCATCCATCTGAACGTGTCGGTGTTTTAAATATAATGTTAAGTAAATAAATGAAGGGTTTACCTGCTGATTTAACTAGTTAATAACAGTTACTTGTCATTCAGAGGTGAAATAAGGTCATGTAACATTTATATTCTGAAGACTGAATGATAGATTGTCGATTAACTATCAAACCTACATATTAAAGAGTTCATGCTTTTATCTCTGGAAAATATTAAAAGGTTTTAAAGTAACATATCTGCTGGAAAGTCATGATGTGTCTTATTGTCAATTTTATGTTCAAAACATTTGAATTCAGGAGTTTTATCATCATTTCTGAGGCAAAAACAAGACATTTTCTTATAATATCTGACATGAAATAATACTTTAAACGTCATGAACCAACATCACGAGAAAAATATGATGATTGACTTGAACTTTGCTGTCGCTGCAGCAGAAGTTCCATCTGAAGCAGAAATGTTTGGAGCCAACATTCTCCCTCAACACAAATATTAGTCGATGGTTCAGGATCAGGAGCAGCAGAAGAACAGATCCATCCATATATTGACCTGTTGGATCTGAAGCCTGACGCGTCTGTCGCGCGTGACGAGCGCCTCTGCTTCAAACCTGCGGTACTGCCGCTGCCATTGAGCCCGACACACACACACACACACACGCACGCACGCACGCACGCACGCACACAACGCGCTGACTGCTCCAACTGTTCTGATCCCTGCAGGGTGTCGCGCTACAAGAAAGAAAAAAAAAAAGGGTGGAAAAAGAAAAACGCAATCTCGCTGCAACAACAACAACAACAACAACAACAACAACAACAACACACTCCTCGTCATGACTCACAACTTTAAAGTCACTAAACAAACATCCATGTTGACTCCCCGGGGATGAAAAGGGGGGACGTTTCTGCGCCAGAGGGTGGCGGACAATTGAGGGTCTGTGGTGCAGGACAGTCCACGCCGTCTCCAAACATCCACGCAACAATGCGCTCCTGTGCTCGTCGATTCATCCGACGCGCATCTGCGTGTCCGAGGGACGCGCGCGGGAGGGTCAGAGATACATGTGAGGATTTAGGATCAACAAACACGAGGACTTGATCCAGAGACGCTCCGCTGACGCGCCACGGACGCGCCGGAGACGCCGCACTGACGCACCGGTGCCGCTCCACAGACGCAACGGGAGACACATCGTGGACGCACCACAAAAGCTTCACAAACGCTCCACTGACGCGCCACTGACGCTCCACAGACGCACCGGAGACACATCGTGGACGCGCCACAGAAGCTCCACAAACGCTCCTAAGACGCTCCACTGACGCGCCACGGACGCGCCGGAGACGCCGCACAGACGCACCGGTGCCGCTCCACAGACGCACGGGAGACACATCGTGGACGCACCACAAAAGCTTCACAAACGCTCCACTGACCGCCACTGACGCTCCACAAGCACCGGAGACACATCGTGGACGCGCCACAGAAGCTCCACAAACGCTCCTAAGACGCTCCACTGACGCGCCACGGACGCGCCGGAGACGCCGCACAGACGCACCGGTGCCGCTCCACAGACGCAGCAGAGACACTTCGTGGACGCACAACAGAAAGCTCCACAAACGCTCTACTGACGCGCCACAGATGCACCGGAGACACATCGTGGACGCGCCACAGAAGCTCCACAAACGCTCCATTGACGCGCCACAGACGCGCCACAGACGCACCAGAGACGGTCCAGAGACGCACCAGAGACGCACCAGAGACGCTCCAGAGACGCTCCAGAGTCGCACCAAAGAAGCCTGAGACACTCACCTGATTGTGACCGGCTCGACCCAAACCAGACGCAGGTGAGCAGGATCTGGACGCAGCGCAGAGCAGCCGTTGGCTTCATCGTGGCGTTTGGCAAATATCCCTCTTTTTTTGTTGGACTTCACATGTCCGGCGCGTGTATCCTCGTCTCGCAGAAGACGATCAAGTCACTTCAGGGAGTTCAGGGTTGACTCAAGTTTGGTCCCCTCTCCTCCTTCTCCTCCTCCTCCTCCTCCTCCTCCTCCTCTTCCTCAGCGGCTCGTGAGGAACAAGCGTGTATTTCCAATGTTTCCTAAAAGTGTGGCGCACTCTTCGCGTGTTACTCTTGCACTTGGATGGAGTTAATGCGTCCTCACACTTGTGTTTTTCTTCCAGACACACCTCCAGGAGCGCTGGCTCCTCCCACACGCGCTCTGATTGGTGCAGGTGTCCGTCAGCTCCGCGTCCGACGCAATGATTGGTTGAAAGAATAAGACAAACCCTCTCGTTTTGGAACTTCTGCGGCTGCACCTGTCACTTCATACACGACGTCGAGATAAACGACGTGAGAGAAGATTGACTCAAATCATCTTTACCTGTCTCAAGGCAAATTTAGGATAATTTTACAGGGAAAAATACTGGATAAAACTCAATAAAATTAAATAAACACTTGCTAAACATGTTGTTCTGCTGTTTTAAAATGGTATTACATTTTTTGATTAATTGTTCTCTTAAATTGTTTTTGTATTTCTTTACAGTTTACAACACATCTGTGGGAAATTAAAATGATATCATTAAATTTCCATCTCCGATGAATTTTATTGTATTTTTTGTGAACCTTTAATCAAAAGTCCTATTTTGAATCGTTCAGTTCAAGGGACCCCAACCTCTTAAACTGGTTTCCTGTCGGCGTTTTATTCACTGACCAACATTAAGATAAAAACTATCAAAATAATTCATGTAAAGTTTATGTTACAGTCATTTTCACTATTTTACAGGTTGATAACTTTACCGAAATTATTTTCTTCAAGAGTCACAGGCTAATGTTGCTTCAGGAAAAATATTTTTTCATAACAAAACACCATTTAATTACAAGTTAAACATTGTAAAAAATGTTTTAGTTTGTCTCTCCATACGTATCTGGAGCTTCTTTAAAGAAATTATTTTTACTCAATGTTTGCTTAACAACAAAAAAAATATGTTAAAGGGAAAAAATATTTTCTTCTCCTGCCAAGTTGTTGGTTTTTTATGTTCCAGCACTGGCTTGATTCCCAATGAAGTTAACAGTCATTTGTGTTTGTTTATATAACCAAATTAATTAACAAAAACTACAGTTTATTGGATTTAGTTCTGGCTGAAGATACTGCTAAAGATTTTTACCGAATTTTTTTCGCTGGATTACGATGGCGAATTATTTCAAATAAAGATTAATCCTTAATCTAAAACTATTAAATTACCAAATATTTTTGCCGTATTTAAATAAATAAAACATTGTATTTTTAGATCAAACTAAGTGTTTTAGTAGGTTAGGTAGTAAATAATAAGTACTACAAGTGAACATTAACAGATCTTACTCACACTAGTTTCTTGGTCTTTGAAGTTCATTAGTGAGTGTATTTCTTTAGTAAATGATTTTAAATACATGTATTTTTCACAATCCACGCCTCCATCGTTGGATTGGTCCAGAATTCACCGTCGTTCCAACAAAACATACGACACAATAGTGCAAATATTGGGACTCGGTTGGAACTTTAAACACATCAAAAGAATAAAATGTTTAAAAAGTTGAATCGATCCTTTTCTTTGACAGAAGTGAAGTCGTGGAACCATTGAAGGTTTGTTCGACGTCAACAATTGAAAAACTCTTCTTCACCGTCTGGAAGAATCGTTCCAGTATTTCAGAGTCAGGCCGCGGGCCACGTGTAATCTCATCAAGGGCCACAAATAGACCCCGGGCCGGGCTCTTCTGGAGGCCAACTGTCTTCTGCGCTGCTGCATTTGTGAAGGTTGAAGGTTGAGATCTCACTCCAAGTGTTTGAGAGACTCTCTCTGGTCTTGGCTCGAGTGTCGTTTCATGATGTCGAGCCATGAAAACACGTGACATGTCAACAACTGACTGTGAGAAAGTGCTTCCCAAGGATCCAAACATACCGAGGAGGAGGAAACAACAAAATAAAAGAGCGTTGTTATTGTGGTTGTCATGACAACAAAGCTCAATCATATTCATTTTTATTTTTTTTTATTTATCATTTCTAGTCTCTAAACATGAAAATACAGTTTTTGTTTTAAGAATCTGTTTCTGCTTTTGTCATTTGGGCATTTATTGCCCCTCAAAAAGACGTTACTATGATATATGAAGTAAAAATGTATAGAAAATACCACACAATAGTGTTTTTAGCTTGATTTTATTCATTTATTCTATCCTCTCTTTCTACCTCCATCCAAACGTCTGATCCATGAGTGACGATCCTTCTCTCCAGACTCTCCCTGCATGAGCTGAGAGTCGAGTTTCCTCTTCACTGTCGTTGATGCTTCTCAGGATCTTTGTTCGTGTCAAGATGTACAGGATTTTAATCTTGGTTTCATGAAGAAGATACGCAGACAAACACAACATTTCTCAACCACGTTAAAAAGAAAACAAAAAGATGAGTTATTCATGGAAAGATAAAGGCTGACAAAGAAGAAGAAAAGTTCAAGATGGGATCAGACAACTGTCTCACTGATGGTTCTCAAAAAAAGTTTCAGACTTTTCTAAAAGATTTCAGGAAATGTTGACCGAGGAACTGAGAACTGATGATTCTGTGACACTTGAATGGCTTTAAACTGCTGCTGCGAAAACGCCACGTCTGTTCGGAGCGAGCAGTAAATCAATAAACGTTATTGACACTGAACCAAAGAAGACATTATTGCATTCGTTACAACTTTGGGTGAAATAAATCATATACATAAAATTACTAACTACACCAACTTCTTCTTTTCATAAAGTCCACTGAGAAAATATATTTTCTTTTTTAGTTTATCTCTTCATACCTATGTCTGTTCAGAACTCTATCATAAAACAACATTATCCTGTTTGTAAACAACGGAAAAACAGACTCAATTGTTCATAAAGTTTTATTCAAAGACCAAAACTAATTTTAAAAAATCTTTTTTATCTCTTCTTTGTGTTCTATCCGTCCTCACCTTGACAAGTCCGGTTCCATGTTGGAAGAAAACAATCCGTAAAAGTTTAATTCTATCCGTCATTCACGGCTAACTTTCACCAGTAACTTCACACAGGCTGTGACTTTGCAGACTCGTCATGAAACTCCTGTGATTGGAAGTCGGACGCGCCGTGACCGGAGGTCGAGGATCTCTGAACCAGATGCTGAGGAGTTCTGGGGCGCGGCGAGTACCACCTGCAGCTGCAATATGGCCGCACATCTGGACGTCAACCGCCTCCTTCTTTACGCTCAAAAACAAACAAGTGGGGAAACTTTCCATCGTGAGATGCGGACATTAGTCGACTTATGATCGTGATTTACTCTTTTACAAAGTCATGACGTTCCTGTTCGATTGGATTCATGTCAAAAACTGGCTCCGTCCAGAAGATAGAAGATCAATTATTTGACATTTTAAGTTAAGTTTTATTTTCTCTTCACAGCTGAGGATCAAAACAAGATGGTTGATCAGAGAAATGGACCGGAATCAAGGTGAAGAAGAGAGTGCAGGCAGGGCGGAAAGAATGGTGACGACTCGTAACCTGATGGAAAAACACCTTTACATTTTATATATAATTTAAACGATTAACAGTCAATTCAAATCAGTTCAATAGGGACAGCAGGGGGCAGTAGTGTTACAAAAACTACAGGATCCACATGGAAGCAGCAACATATGTGTTTCAATATTTACCCCTTTTTTCCAAAAAATTGTAATTTCAATTAATCCCTAAATGATTTCAAAATATTTTGCTAAAATACAGTCAAAGAAAGACACAGACAAAAAGTCAATCATGGACGTCCGTAATAATCTGAAGTTGGATTTTTGATTTAAACGACATATTTTCCTGCAATATGAATGAAATACTCTTTTTTTTTTATCAACAAACTAACTCTCAAGGTCAAGTTTCGCCAACAAATATATTCTGATTATTTTTAGTTAAACTTGTGATGTTTAAAGTGTAATTGTAAAGAAAAGGGTTTATTTCCAACACATTATTCAATACACTAGGAAGTCATGGAGATAGAATAAAAAATATTGAATCATGTTTGACCTCAAAACTCTCACCAAAAGCATCTTTTCAGCTTCAATTAAATTCTCTGCTGGAATTCACCCTCGATGGCTGTTACACTCTTTTCACTTTAGATAAAGTCAAAGCTTTGACATTTTCAGCACTTTTTTTTTTCCTTCCTCCGAACACAATGAAGAGCGCATCGGCCTGTAAGAGGCACTTTCAGAACCTCCGCTGCAGTGTTGACCTTTCGCCAGTGGGGGGCGGTCCACCGCTCGTCTCAAAGGTCAAAGGAGCGACAGCGTGACGCGGCGGGGGGGCGAGCGGTCCAAGCTGCCACCTAGCTAGCTTCCTGACACGCCGCGTGACATTGGCTTCCTCGTCACACATCGTGTCGCAAAAACGCCTCGGCAGGAAACGAGCTCTCGCCGGCCGTGACGGCGGAGATTCATAACCAAATGTGGACAAATGAGACGCGTTACGGGGGAAGGCTTCACTCCAAATGTGCCCCAAATGACGGTCATCTATCACTTAAACGCCCACGGAATCCGGCTGAAAAAGATTCGGCTTCCTGGCGTGTTCACGAGCGCGAGATCAGGCGGATCGGTCGACGCTTACGCCGATGATGCAGCGGTTTATGTCGGAGGAAAGACAGTCGAGACGTGAAGGCAAAAGCCGTTGATGTATCGCTCGATCTTCGTCGACCCGCAGTTACGAGCGGCAGGTACCGACCCAGAGATCATGATGGTGGGCACACGCAGTCCAAACTAGCTTTCTCCGGATGGAGACTCTCTTTTTTCAAACCCCTTTTCAACTGCCTAGTACCAGCCTTACGTTCGAGGGTTCTATGTTGTGTTGTGTTTCTAAGGGTCCTTCTACCTAGTTGTGCTGTGTTCCGTTGGTGGGTGGCTGACTTCATTGACGGACCACAAAGATACTTTTAAGACTGACTCACCATAGTCCCTTATCATCTAGTGCTGGGCGGGGCCATCGTAATCCAGCGAAAACCAGTCAGTAGGCCGGCAGTCAACGAACCCAGGTACCAAAAATGGTATTTACTTGACGCACTTGTGGAGACGCAACACAAACGGAGTCTAATGGAGTAGAGTTAAGACAAAAGTTCCACTACAGACACTAGAGACACTAGAGACACTAGATACACAGAGACACTAGAGACACTAGAGACACTAGAGACACTAGAGACACCAGAGACACTAGAGACACTAGAGACACTAGAGACACTAGAGACACTAGAGACACTAGAGACACTAGAGACACCAGAGACACTAGAGACACTAGAGACACTAGAGACACTAGAGACACTAGAGACACTAGAGACACTAGAGACACTAGAGACACTAGAAACACTAGAGACACTAGAGACACTAGAGACACCAGAGACACCAGAGACACTAGAGACACCAGAGACACTAGAGACACAACACTAGAGACACTAGAGACACTAGAGACACCAGAGACACTAGAGACACCAGAGACACTAGAGACACTAGAGACACTAGAGACACCAGAGACACTAGAGACACTAGAGACAACAGAGACAATAGAGACACTAGAGACAATAGAGACACTAGAAACACTAGAGACACTAGGGCACTAGAGACACTAGAAACACTAGAGACACTAGAGACACTAGAGACACTAGAGACACTAGAGACACTAGAAACACTAGAGACACTAGAGACACTAGAAACACTAGAGACAATAGAGACACTAGAAACACTAGAGACACTAGAGACACTAGAGACACTAGAGACACTAGAGACACTAGAGACACTAGAGACACTAGAGACACTAGAGACACTAGAGACACTAGAGACACTAGAGACACCAGAGACACTAGAGACACCAGAGACACTAGAGACACCAGAGACACTAGAGACACTAGAGACACCTAGAAACACTAGAGACACTAGAGACACTATAGACAGCGATAAACACCTTCACACAGGACAGGATCGCAGTCGAGCCGCTGCTCTTGACAGGTGTCAGTCGAGGTGCTTTGGGGACCTCATTAAGATGGGTCCTGGATCTGGACCTCGTCACTGGTAAGGTCATCATGTCCAATCGGTCTGAGACCATTAGGGAGACCGAGGACACAGAGACTACTGGTGCTTTTCCACTACAGTTCCAGCCTTGAAGACGCCAACTTGTTTCCGTTCCGTTGGGTTTCCACCGGGGCCGTCATAACATGGACCTGAGAAACTTCGGAGGTGTTCCTACTAGACACAAGTCCGGACCATATCCACGGAACCACCTCCTTTCTCACAATTTATTCATTTTCAAATGGGTGGTTGATCATGGTTTTAGTGACGTCACTCTCTGGCTCACTGGCTTGGAACCAGAGTCCAGCAGGTGCTTGATGGTGGAAACACAAATCAGGTGAAGTAGGGCTAAGACAGTGGAAAAGGGGCCTAGAAACACCTCGGGGTCCCCTTGAAGAACGAGACGATGTAGTCCCAGGAGAGGAGAGTCTGGACCTCTCTGCTGAACCTGATGCCACGAACCTGGTCCTGGAGCACAAGACGAAGCTTCCATTAAGAGCCTCCCTGCCACTGAGTCCATGTAGTCCCGGGATTAGGTATCAGCAGGTCTGAGAACCTTTTTTTGTCCGTAAGAACTTTACAGTTGCTCCGGAGTAAAGTGGGGCCCTCACATTAAGACAAGGGCCCCACAGATTTGTTACAGTGAGAAAACCTAGTTGGAGGTCCTGGTTGTTTCTGGATGTTTATCTTGTGTATCTTTACTGCTAGTATCAGCAACAATAGTTTTACTTGAACAGTTACGGCTCCTCGTCGTAACAGTAGGTGTTCCTCAGCCAGAGTGATGAAGCCTCAAAATCTCCTTCTGACGTTTAATTGTAGATTCAGTTAAGATTAGAGATTTTATCAATTCAGAAATTGTTGTTGTTTACCCTTTTTATCATCAAATACTTTTCTTTGGGGCAAATAAATGTGTAAGTATCATTCATCATATATATATATATATATATATATATATATACATATTTTTAATAATTTAACTATTTTTATTATATATAATCATAAATAAAACATATATTCTAATAAAAAAAATAGTGTTGAGACATAAACCAAAGGTTGACTATTATATAATATATATATATATATATATTATATAAACACCTGTCAGAAAATGTATCAAAGCAAAAATTATTTTAAAATGTTTAGTTTTTTTTCTTCTATTTTAAGTTTTTTTCATTCTGATGATTTGTTATTTGAATAAATGCATATTAATAATAATAATTATAACAGCAATAATAATAATAATAATGAATAGAGCAAAAATAATCGTATAATAAATTAAATTATCGCAACAATCACCGTTTAATTAGTAGTTCAAGTGAAATAAATGATATAAAAACGTTTCTACTCGAGATTTAATTCATATTTTCAACTTGTTTGAAATGATAAACTTTGTGATGAATTAACTTAATAAGTGGATGTTGTGAAGAAAACATGAAGCAACAAGTTTTTACGTCGACGATGAATCATAAACACACAACAACTGGAAGATCTGCAGTCGTCACGACGACAAACAACACACACTGTCAGGATTGATGTGTGTTTGTGTTTCCTGTTCTTCAGGTGAGCTTTTTAGGGAGAAAAAAGTGTAGTGTGTGGGTATATTTGTGTGTCTGTGTGTGTACATTTGTGTGAGTGTGTGTACATTTTTGTGGTGGTGTGTGTACATTTGTGTGAGTGTGTGTACATTTGTGTGAGTGTGTGTACATTTGTGTGAGGTGTGTGTACAATTTGTCTGTGAGTGTGTGTACATTTGTGTGAGTGTGTGTGTACATTTGTGTGACATTTGTGTGTGTGTACATTTCTGTGAGTGTGTGTACATTTCTGTGAGTGTGTGTGTACATTTCTGTGAGTGTGTGTGTACATTTGTGTGAGTGTGTGTACATTTGTGTGAGTGTGTGTACATTTGTGTGAGTGTGTGTACATTTGTGTGAGTGTGTGTGTACATTTGTGTGAGTGTGTGTACATTTGTGTGAGTGTGTGTACATTTCTGTGAGTGTGTGCATTTGTGTGGAGTGTGTACATTTGTGTGAGAGTGTGTACATTTGTGTGAGTGTGTGTACATTTGTGTGAGTGTGTGTACATTTGTGTGAGTGTGTGTACATTTGTGTGAGTGTGTGTACATTTGTGTGAGTGTGTGTGTACATTTGTGTGAGTGTGTGTACATTTCTGTGAGTGTGTGTGTACATTTCTGTGAGTGTGTGTACATTTCTGTGAGAGTGTGTGTACATTCAGTGAGTGTGTGTACATTTTTGTGTGGTGTGTGTACATTCTGTGGTGTGTGTGTACATTTGTGAGTGTGTGTGTACATTTGTGTGAGTGTGTGTACATTTCTGTGAGTGTGTGTGTACATTTGTGTGAGTGTGTGTACATTTCTGTGAGTGTGTGTGTACATTTGTGTGAGTGTGTGTACATTTGTGTGAGTATGTGTGTACATTTGTGTGAGTGTGTGTGTACATTTGTGTGAGTGTGTGTGTACATTTGTGTGAGTGTGTGTGTGTGTGTACATTTCTGTGAGTGTGTGTGTACATTTGTGTGAGTGTGTGTGTGTGTACATTTCTGTGAGTGAGTGTGTGTGTACATTTCTGTGATTGTGTGTTTGTCTGAGAGTGAGTGTGTTGTTGCATGTGTGTGTGCGTGTGTACAAGCATTTGTGTGCGTCTACATGTGTGTGTACATGCATGTGTGTGCATATATGTGTGTTTGAGGGAGAGAGAGAAAGGGTGTGTGTTATTGTATGTGTAAGTGCATATGTGTGTTGTTGCATGTGTGTAAATTTATGTGAGTGTGCATGTGTTTGAGAGTGAGTGGGTTGTTGCATGTGTGTGTCCATACGTGTATGTGCGTCTGTACAGGCATGTGTGTGCGTCTACATGTGTGTGTGTGTGTAAGAGAGAGAGAGATAGGGTGGTTGTTACTGCATGTATAAGTGAATATGTGTGTGTGTGTGTGAGTTTGCTGTGTGTGTGTGGGGGGTGAGTGCAGTGTGTGTGAGTGAGTGTGTGTGGGGGATGTGTGTGTGTTGGGGGGTGTGTGTGTGTGTGTGTGTGTGTGTGTGTGTGTGTGTGTGTGTGTGTGTGTGTGTGTGTGTGTGTGTGTGTGTGTGTGTGTGTGTGTGTGTGTGTGTGTGTGTGTGCTCATTGCTCAACTTCCAGACTTTGATGATCTTCTTCTCTATGACTTGAGTCGCCATTATATTCGTGACTCTGCTGCCACCTACAGGTATAAAGCGGTACTAATGTCACAGACGTGAGAAGAACGGATGAAAAGAAGAAAAGAAAAATAAGGATTTCCTTCACTGCACCTTAAACTATATGAGCTACGAATATAAACATTGAAAAATATTTCTAAAAAAAATATAATAACATGAATAAGAAATTATATAAATAAAAAGTAACTGCAGTATGTGAATTATATGGAGGAAAATATATACTTTTGAAAGGAATTTTTTTTTGTTTTTCTTCCTATTTTTTCCTTTATTAAGCAACATTTACACAAATTTCTGAATTGTATATATATGTGTTTTTTCACAAGTCAGGTGATGCATAATGTGACTTCCATGACTGACCTGTAGATGGCGCTGTTGGTAAATACATCGATGATAATGACGTTTTCTAATTTGACTTAAACGAACCAAAAACAACGTAAATAATGTATGATAATTACTACAAAAAATCGTATCAAAATAAATAAATAACACATTTAAAATGATAAAATATAATAACACGGTGATTATGGCAGTTTATGTCTGACTAAAAATAAAGTTATCAATCATATCTATATAACCCTGATACTGTTTCTGTTTTATATCAAACACACACACACACTCACAGAGACACACAACACACCAACACACAGAAAAACATACACAAAGACACACACATATTCACACACACAGACAGATAAATACAGACAGATAAACACAAAAGTACACCAACAAATTAACACACAACCACACAAACACAATCACAGAGACACACAGACATACAAACACACCAACACACAAATACAGAAAAACATACACTTAAACATTGAAAACACACACACACATACAAAAAAACATACACAAACACATTAAAAAACACACACACACATACAGAAAAACATACACAAACACATTAAAAAACACACACACACATACAGAAAAAAATACACTAAAATATTGAAAACACACACACACATACAGAAAAAACATACACTTAAACATTGAAAACACACACACACATACAGAAAAACATACACTAAAACATTGAAAACACACAGAAACATACAAAAAAACATATACACTTAAACATTGAAACACACACACACATACAAAAAAACATACACTTAAACATTGAAAACACACACACACATACAGAAAAACATACACTTAAACATTGAAAACACACACACACATACAGAAAAACATACACTTAAACATTGAAAACACACACACACATACAGAAAAACATACACTTAAACATTGAAAACACACACACACATACAGAAAAACATACACTAAAACATTGAAAACACACACACATACAAAAAAACATACACAAACACATTAAAAAACACACACACACTTACAGAAAAAAATACACAAACACATTAAAAAACACACACACTTACAGAAAAAAATACACAAACACATTAAAAAACACACACACACATACAGAAAAACATACACAAACACATTAAAAAACACATACATACAAACATACAAAAACACACGCAAAGACACACACACATACATACAGACAGACAAACACAAAAGTACACCAACACATTAACACATGCCCACACACACACACTCACAGAGACACCCAATTATACACAAACACACAGACAGACAAACACAAAAACACAAGAGACAGTCAGACATAAATACACACACATGCATAAACGCACAATTACACACAGTCATGTGTGTGTTTGTCGTCACTAACGTCTTCTACTCGATCATCACATCAAGGAAACATCAGTGTTGATGGAACGACACACGAGTGACATTTACTTCTTTGGTTCATGACGTCCTTTGAGGAACTTTTGAATCTTCGTTTCCACAGTTTGTTCCAATAATGTCAGAGAAGTGAATGAAAGTCAAAGTGTTTGTTTAGAATTGATTTCAAATCATTAAAGGTTTAATGAAAGTAGAATTTTAATGGTTTTCTAAATTATAAATACATTTAATTCACAGATCTGTCAAATGGTGTTAACTTGACACTTTAAACAGCAAACATGAAAAAAACAACAAAACAAAAAAAAACATAAAACATGGAAAACAAGACATAAAACTTTAAACACATGAAAGAAACTTAAAACTTAAAACTTAAAACTTAAAACATACAGTAAAACTAAACAGTGTTAAAGTCAAATGTTGTTTAAGCAACAACATTTGACTTTAACACTGTTAAACGTGTAAAGCACGTCTGGAGAGTCATTTTCAAACATTAATAATTATTATTATTAAGTCTCTTGATTGACAGGTGTACTCCACACCTGTCAATCAAGAGTAAAAATAAAAAAATAATAATACTACCCTCAGGATAAGTCAGTGAGTTTCAGAAACATTTGCATTGTTTAAACCTCTGTTAGCATTGGAAACAGTTTTTAATGTTTTTAAGCTTAGGTTTGCTACAGAGCTAGTTTGCTACAGAGCTAGTTTGCTACAGAACTAGTTTGCTACAGAGCTAGTTTGCTACAGAGATAGTTTGCTACAGAGCTAGTTTGCTACAGAGATAGTTTGCTACAGAGCTAGTTTGCTACAGAGCTAGTTTGCTACAGAGATAGTTTGCTACAGAGCTAGTTTGCTACAGAGCTAGTTTGCTACAGAGATAGTTTGCTACAGAGCTAGTTTGCTACAGAGATAGTTTGCTACAGAGCTAGTTTGCTACAGAGATAGTTTGCTACAGAGCTAGTTTGCTACAGAGATAGTTTGCTACAGAGATAGTTTGCTACAGTTTGCTACAGAGCTAGTTTGCTACAGAGATAGTTTGCTACAGAGCTAGTTTGCTACAGAGATAGTTTGCTACAGAGCTAGTTTGCTACAGAGATAGTTTGCTGTTTGCTACAGAGATAGTTTGCTACAGAGATAGTTTGCTACAGAGCTAGTTTGCTACAGAGATAGTTTTCTACAGAGATAGTTTGCTACAGTTTGCTACAGAGCTAGTTTGCTACAGAGCTAATTTGCTACAGAGATAGTTTGCTACAGTTTGCTGCAGAGCTAGTTTGCTACAGAGATAGTTTGCTACAGAGCTAGTTTGCTACAGAGCTAATTTGCTACAGAGATAGTTTGCTACAGTTTACTGCAGAGCTAGTTTGCTACAGAGCTAGTTTGCTAGAGTTCGCTGCAGAGCAAGTTTGCTAGAGAGCTTATTTGCTACAGAGGTAATTTGCTACAGAGATAGTTTGCTACAGAACTAGTTTGCTACAGAGCTAGTTTGCTACAGAGCTAGTTTGCTACAGAGCTAGTTTGCTACAGTTCGCTACAGAGAAAGTTTACTACAGAGCTAGTTTGCTACAGAGCTAGTTTGCTACAGAGCTAGTTTGCTACAGAGCTAGTTTGCTATAGAGCTAGTTTGCTACAGAGCTAGTTTGCTTCAGAGCTAGTTTGCTTCAGAGCTAGTTTCCTACAGAGCTAGTTTGCTACAGGGCTAGTTTGCTACAGAGCTAATTTTCTACAGAGCTAGTTTGCTACAGAGCTAGTTTGCTACATAGCTAATTTGCTACAGTGCTAGTTTGCTACAGAGCTAGTTTGCTACAGAGCTAATTTGCTTCAGAGCTACTTTGCTACAGAGCTAGTTAGCTACAGAGCTAGTTTGATACAGAGCTAGTTAGCTACAGAGCTAGTTTGCTACAGAGCTAGTTTGCTACAGAGCTAGTTTGCTACAGAGCTAGTTCGCTACAGAGCTAGATTGCTACAGAGCTAGTTTGCTAAAGAGCTTATTTGCTACAGAGCTAGTTTGCTAAAGAGCTAGTTTGCTATAGAGCTAGTTTGCCAACATGCTACCAGAAAAGTATTTATTTAAACAACATTAAAAACTTGTATATACAGTATGTGTCAAACTGTGTCAAAACGTTAATAAAGCACAGAAACGTGAACACAGTTCAAGTGTTCAAGTGTGAATCCGTCGAAGGTTCTTGACCAACACCTCAGAGGAGCAGAAGTGGAAGTTCCCTCGTCGTCATCTCACACCACGACTCTCAACCATCGTCGCCTCACAAACCGAGGTTCTCACGCAGGTGTGTGTGTGTCGAGTGTGTCGAGTGTGTCGAGGGTTTCAGGGCGAACGTCCTCCGCCGCCCGGCAGGAAAAACAGGAATCTCTTTTGTCGCCGTGAAGTTGCACAACCTTGCTCAAGGATTCCTGCCTCGCTCGGAGGAAACTGGATTCACTCCCTGAGTCGAAACCTGACACTTGACGTCAAAGATCTGAAGATTCTGTTCAACTGTCTCTGGTCGAGCTTCCATCGAGGAGTTCCACGAGGAAATCTCATTGTTGACGAGGAAAACTATATGGAGCTCACTAGGCACAACTTTAACTAGTCATGACTAGTTTCTCTGAACAGGCTCAGGTGTGGACTTGAGTAGTGACACATGCAGTTGATCATGTGAGGATCAAATCATTTACTAGTGAACTAGTTAAGGTCTTAATATCAAATCCTTCAATAGCTTTGGTTTACTGGACATAACTAGTTCACTAGTGCCAAATTATATTTAGAACTAGACTAGTAAGACCCAAAAGAGCAACCTGTAATAGAAAAATGTTACTTGCCTGGTGAGACAAAAAAAAAAGAGACTAGTCAACTAGTGATTTAAAAGGTTTCCCACTAGTAAAAATGTTAATGAAATCTCAGTGCTACTGGTTAACTTGTTCATTTTACTAAACACAACTAGGTTCCTAGAAAGAGAAAATAAAAGTGAAATCTAAAAAATCACGGTGGCTCTCACTAGTTGACTTTTACAATAAGAAGTCTTACATGTATACATGTAAAGTCACAATTTACCCTAACTAGTTACCTAGTGAGTTCTGTTTTCTTTACACTTAACCGCCCTCTCACGTTAACATGCTGCATTTTATGAGACAACATGTTCACTAGTAATCCTCAGTTCATGCTCATCCAGTAGGTTTTTATTTTGTAACTAGTTAACTAGAGTGCATGGTGGCTTTCACTAGTTAACTAGTAAACACTTTCAGGCCCACAGGTTTACAAGTGCTGATGTAATAAAGGTTACTATATAACTAGTGACTGCATTATTGTCACCAGTTCACAATCAAACTATTATTGGATCAAACTAGTTTACTAGTAAGTGCAAAAGAGTTTGAACTAGTTAACTAGTGGAAGTTGACGTGAAGAACCGCAGAGAAGACTTTTGTCCTCATTAAGGAAAACAAAGTTACCGAAGATCAAGTTGAATCAAAGCACAGGTGAGTTACCGAGACCCCCACGGGAGTCATTTGACATTTAGTGACGCCAACGTGTTCCTTGACGACCACGTGTTCCTTGACAACCATGTGTTCCTTGACAACCATGTGTTCCTTGACAACCACGTGTTCCTTGACGACCATGTGTTCCTTGACGACCACGTGTTCGGCCGAAATATTAATCCAGAATAATCTATGAATATGGATTTTTCAAAGGCTTAAAGGAGGGGTAGGTGATCCTCAATACAGTGCAGTAAATCTTGATTGACATATCACTGTCAAATCAGAGGGACACCGGTCGTCCTCTTCAAGACGCATTAAGTTCCTCATCAAGACCATGTTTTACACTTTATTACTTTACTATAAAATTGCTCTGAAATCTGGACGAACGAGAGGTTACGAGAGTCCATTATGACGTAATAATGGCTTCACTCCTCCTCCAGCTGTAATCCAGCCGCTTTGTTTATACAACGAGTTCCTTGGAAACCATTGATGACCTGCGGTAACAAACCTCCATGCTTGACCAATCACAGCAGAGTGGGTGTGGTTATGGTCAACAAGATTTCATCTCAAGAAGAACAAATTGTTTTCAATGGGCGGAGCTTAAGATCATTTTCTAATGTCAATATTTCAACGAAAAGAGAGTTTTGTACAAACACACACTGATGATACAATAGAGTCACACATCACAACAACACACACACACTGATGATACAATAGAGTCACACATCACAACAACACACACACTGATGATACAATAGAGTCACACATCACAACAACACACACACTGATGATACAATAGAGTCACACATCACAACAACACACACATTGATGATACAATAGAGCCACACATCATAACAACACACACACTGATGATACAATAGAGTCACACATCACAACAATCCACACACACTGATGATACAATAGAGTCACACATCATAACAACAGACACACACTGATGATACAATAGAGTCACAAATCACAACAACACACACACTGATGATACAATGGAGTCACACATCACAACGACACACACACTGATGATACAATAGAGTCACACATCACAACAACACACACTGATGATACAATAGAGTCACACATCACAACGACACACACACACTGATGATTCAATAGAGTCACACATCACAACAACACACACTGATGATACAAGAAGAGAAGAAATAAGAGAGTCTGGGATGGTGTTAAAACCATCACTGGACACAAGACCAAGGCCTCTCTGACTGCAGTGGACACGGTGGATGAGGCAAATGGACTGAACAACTTTTTCAACAGGTTTGAGCAGGTCACCTCACCCTCACTGCTGCCCGCCTCAGGACCTGCCCCACCTTCTTGTGCCCCCCCCAGCTCCACACAACCACTTCCCAGCTTCACCTCACTCCAGGTACAGGATGTACTTCGGAGGATTCGTCCAGGGAAGGCTGCTGGTCCTGATAAGGTGTCTGCTCGACTGCTAAAGACCTGCGCTGCTGAACTAGCTGAGCCACTCCAGCATGTCTTCAACCTCAGTCTACGGCTGGGGAAAGTACCAACTCTGTGGAAGACTTCCTGTATCGTTCCAGTCCCTAAAAGATCCGACCCGAGTGTGCTGAACGATTACAGACCGGTGGCACTGACTTCGCAGCTGATGAAGACACTGGAGCGGCTGGTCCTCAAACATCTTACGCCACAAGTCCAGCACGCGCAAGACCCCCTGCAGTTTGCCTACCAGCCAGCAGTTGGTGTGGAAGATGCCATCCTTCACCTCCTGCATCGGACCTACTCCCACTTGGATAAAGGAAGCGGTTCAGTGAGAATCCTGTTCCTGGACTTTTCTAGTGCCTTCAACACTATCCAACCCACTCTGCTGCAGGACAAACTGACTAAGATGCATGTGGACCCTGGTCTGGTCTCCTGGATTACGGACTATCTTACTGATCGACCACAGTATGTCAGGCTGAAGGACATCAAGTCTGACACTATGGTGTGCAGTACAGGAGCACCTCAGGGGACAGTACTGGCCCCTCTCCTCTTCACCATCTACACTTCAGACTTCTGCTACAACTCAGAGCTGAGTCTCGTCCAGAAGTATGCTGACGACACTGCCATTGTTGGATGCATCAGGGACAACAGCGAAGACGAGTACAGGAGTCTGATACGTGACTTTGTGGACTGGAGTGAGAGGAACCACTTGCAGCTGAACACCTCAAAAACCAAGGAGCTGGTCTTGGATTTCGGGAGGTCCAGGACAAAGCCACGTCCAGTGTCCATCAGAGGCGACGAGGTGGAGATAGTGGACAACTATAAGTACCTCGGTGTGTGGATGGACAGTAAACTGGACTGGTCCTGCAACACAGACCATGTGTATAAGAAGGTTCAGAGTAGACTGTACTTTCTGAGGAGGCTTCGTTCATTTAACATCTGCAAGAAGCTCCTCTGCATGTTCTACCAGTCTGTGGTGGCCAGTGTCCTGTTCTATGCTGTGGTGTGTTGGGGTGGAAATGTGTCCAAGAGGAGTGTCAACAGGTTGGACAGGTTGATCAGGAGGGCTGGTTCTGTGGTTGGAATGAAGCTGGACTCACTGGTGACAGTTGCTGAGAGGAGATCATTGAACAAACTACTGTCCATCATGGACGATGACAGTCATCCTCTCAGCACTGTCATCAGTGAGCAGAGAAGCAGAATGAGTGCACGAATGCTCCTACCCAGGTGCAAAACAAATAGACTCAGGGACTCATTCATCCCTCGGGCTATTAAATTGTACAATTCTGAGTTCGGGGGCAGGAGTGGAGTGAGAGTATCTGGATGTTCTGTTCCATGTTAGTCTTTGTATCTTTGTCTTTGTTGTTTTTCTTTCCTTGACCTATGTTCTTTGTCTTTGTCTTTAGACTTAGATTGTGTCATCTTGTTCTTCCTCTTTATGTTCTTCTTATTTTATTTTTTATGTATTATTTTTTATTGTTTATGAAAAATTGCTGGCTATTGTAAAAAAACAATTTCCCAAAGGAGACCTCCTGAGGGATCAATAAAGTTTTACCTTACCTTACCTTTACCTTACAATAGAGTCACACATCACAACAACACACACTGATGATACAATAGAGTCACACATCACAACAACACACACTGATGATACAATAGAGTCACACATCACAACAACACACACTGATGATACAATAGAGTCACACATCACAACGACACACACACACTGATGATTCAATAGAGTTCCACATCACAACAACACACACTGATGATACAATAGAGTCACACATCACAACGACACACACACACTGATGATTCAATAGAGTTCCACATCACAACAACACACACACTGATGATACAATAGAGTCACACATCACAACAACACACACTGATGATACAATAGAGTCACACATCACAACAACACACACACACTGATAATTCAATAGAGTCACACATCACAACAACACACACACACTGATGATACAATAGAGTCACACATCACAACAATCCACACACACACACTGATAATACAATAGAGTCACACATCACAACAATCCACACACACACGCTGATAATTCAATAGAGTCACACATCACAACAACACACACACACTGATGATACAATAGAGTCACACATCACAACAACACACACACACACTGATGATACAATAGAGTCACACATCACAACAACAACACACACACTGATGATACAATAGAGTCACACATCACAACAACACACACACTGATGATACAATAGAGTCACACATCACAACAACACACACGCTGATGATACAATAGAGTCACACATCACAACAACACACACACTGATGATACAATAGAGTCACACATCACAACAACACACACTGATGATACAATAGAGTCACACATCACAACAATCCACACACACTGATGATACAATAGAGTCACACATCATAACAACAGACACACACACTGATGATACAATAGAGTCACACATCACAACAACACACACACTGATGATACAATAGTCACACATCACAACAACACATACACACATAAGTTAAACTTTTTTCAAGCAATAAACAATACCTTTGTTTCCTTCACAATAATATTCTTCTGAGTTCATATCTTGGGTGGAAAAGAGCTGCTTGGAGGAGGCCTGCGCCCTCTCAGTGCACCATGTCTATACAAGGACTTGTATATAAAAACAGATCCACAAAAGGAAACAAATATTTTTAGTCAATTGAAAAAAACACTTAAATACGTTCCTTAGATACAACAATGTTGACTCATCATAAGTTATTTTAAAGAAAGTTTATTATTACAATATTTCCTCAAGTCAACAGTAAAGAATCATTCAGACAGAAAAATATACATTCTTCACAGCACGGCATCTTCATGTCATGTCGGACAAAGACTTCATTCCAAAATGTTTCTTACAAATCACATGTTTCAGGACATGAAGGAGAGAACATGGAAATACCTGAGAACCCTCGTCAAAGACGCTCGCCACGGCGTCCTAATATTCCGGCGCAAGAATGTGTCTAAAAATACGTCGACCTGAACCCGCTTTGATTCCAACACTCGTTTACATTTTCAAGGAGAAGCTAAAGCACATTCGTTCACGAAAACCACACTTGCTTGAACACAGAGCAGAAAAATAGAGAAACAGCTTCAAGTAAAACCCTGCCTCGAAGGATGATTTATAAAAACCCATTACCTTGTATTTATACATACATATATGTATATACGGCTGCTTCATAAAAAGTCCACATGGAGAGTCACAATCAAAAGTGCAGGATTGGAGTTCAGAGGTCATCCAGAGTCAGTTACCATGTAAACAGAGAAAGTCATTCTATCCGTCCAAGAAAAGAAAAGTCGGATTTATACACATTTGCAATCAAAATGCAGTGATTTTTTCGTTGTTTGTTTCTGCATTTTCTCCAAAATATGATTCACTAGTAACAAGTTTTCCTTCACTTTATACATATATTTGTCACCAAAGGTACACGATCACTACAGTTACATGCACAAAACATTCAGATCAGTGCATGACTCGGGGTCGCAGCCCTGCGACTCGTACTTCAAACGATACGTCAGTTTGTCTTTCTTTCGTTGGACGAAACAAAACGCCACGGAACTGGAGCGACGCGTCTATAAAAAACAGTTGAAAATATCGAGTGCACGTCGAACCTCGTGATTGTCTTCACTCGACCTTTCACCTCCGATCCAGGCACTTTTACTTGCAGTTCAATTCAAATAGATCTCAGCACTGAAGGTTTGACATCAACGACATTCAATTCATTTATTCTGCTGCTCGGACTGAGCGTCTTCAAAATGGCTCCTTATTTCTGGATAAATTAAATTTCTATTCTTGGGGTTGGCTTTTTTTCCACCCAGAGAAATACAAGTATTTGAATCAAGTTGAACGACTTGGCGCCGCAGAAAGGCTTCCTCGGTGCCTGGTTCTGTTTTTCTATTGCTGTTGTTATCGTACTTTTATTTTGTACAGAAAAATCCATTTGCTGTGTTTACAAAACTGGCAATGAAGGTTTTTGATTCCGATTCTAGTAAGTAGTAGTAAGTAAAATGAACCTCCACAATACTTGACTCTTGTTCTTGCTCTTTACACTTTGTACTTTGTTCTTCTGTCGGCTGCTGTGTTGTGGCTGGAACTTTAATTTCCCAAATAAATATCCCAGAGGGCTCAATAAAGTTCATTGTATCTACTGACATCAGTGTAAACTCAGAATGATCGACTGGTGTTTCATATATTTGATGTTTGTCTGTGACTTCTATGATTATCTAGAGCAGGGGTGTCCAAACTCGGTCCTCAAGGGCCGCAGGGTGTCCAGGTTTTTGTTCCAACGACATTTTAACCAATGAGTTTTCAGCTAAAACAAGCAACACCTGACTGACAATCAACTGATTACACTCCTTAGACACCTGATTGGTCAAAAAGGTGTCCTCTTGATCGGTTGGAACAAAAACCTGGACACCCTGCGGCCCTTGAGGACCGACTTTGGACACCCCTGATCTATAGTATCAGAAAAGATCTGGTCAATGCTTCAGAAATCTATCAGGTAAAAAAAAAGTTTTGATTCTCGGGTTCCTTTGGGTTAGGGTTAGGGTTTGATGTATCTGGAGCGGGTTCTCAACAATGAACCTTACGAGGGTTTTTTTTATTTCTTCAACGTTACCATGTGCTACTATGTCAAGACAATCGATCGGACGATCGGTCTCTTAGCTTCACTTCAACTCGATTTGACCTCAAAGACACGGTTTTGTCGAGTCATCATCACGAGCGACAGACGACAGGAAGATAAAAACACTGTGCGACGTGACGAAGGAAAGTATCATGAAGCGTTATGAGGTTTGTGGTCGACTCGCTGGACTGAGAGTCTTGTTTCCCTTCATGTGATTGTTCGGAGTAGCTGGGAGGTCGACGGTTGCTTTTCAGACGTTTCAGTGGAACGTGTGTTCGCCTCGGACGATGTGCGAGGAGAACTCGTAGCGGTCTTCGCTGCGGTGACCGCAGATGTTGCATTCCAGTGGATCTCTGTAACCATGGCAACCCATATGGATAGTGTACATGACGTGGTCCAGGAAGAACACCCGGCAATGCTCGCACTGGAACACCCGCAGCTCTTTGCCGTCTTTGGCGAACACCCTCACGCCCTCCTGGGCGGAGCCTTGCAGGACGCCGCTGCCCAGCGCCGACCCGCTCCGGGGCGACGCCGAGGCGCCGTGGTCGCCCGAGTACACGGCCGGACTCATGCGCGACCTCTGGCCGGTCGGGGTGTTCCTCCCGTGGTAGCCCGGCCTCTCCTGCGGACTGCTGCGCGCCGAGTCGGCGGATTCCAACCCACTGTTGTTGGGCGACTCCTTTTGTCCCGACTGGGTGGGCTTCACCTGCCGGGGCAGGGAACCGTTGGAGGCGGCGTGGCCGGGGAAGTCGGAAGGAAGCGCCAGCTGCGGCGTCAGCGCGTCGCCGTGTCGGAGGCGCTCGGCTCTTTGGCTCATGGGCAGAACGTGTTGAAAGAGAGGGTTCACCATCGGGACCACCTCGGCCACGGACAGGGGGTGGTGGAGCATCGGCCGCAGCATCTCCGAGCCCAGGTACATGGTGCTGCTGATGGCCTGGTCCAACATCCGGCCGGGCATCATGTCGGCCTGCTTGTCGAACTTCAGACCCATCTCGTAGCTTAGCTCGGGGTAGACGTAGCGAGCCATTTTATCACCTGCAGGGTGTCGAGAAAAACAAAGCAACACTTTACTAGGACAGTTTGACGTCACAAGATTAACATTCGCCATATCACGCTACACCTTCTGCAGTCTTTCAATTCCACAGATGCTTTTTTTTTGCATAAAGTATTACATTTTTAAATGTATTTCAGTGTTTAGGCTACAAGACAGTCTGTTGTAACTTGGACATTTGGGAGGAACAGGACACGTAAACAAGTAAACTGGTCCTGCATGACCATGTGTATAAGACAGTTCAGAGTAGACTGTACTTTCTGAGGAGGATCATTGAACATCTGCAGGAAACTACTGGTTCCACCAGTCTGTGGTGGCCAGTGTTGGACTCAAGTGTCAACAGGTTGATCAGGTGTGGTTGAAGATGGACTCACTGGTGACAAGAGATCACTGGACAAACTACTGTCCATCATGATGATGACATCATCCTCTGAACAGAGAAGCAGATGCAGCACGAATGCTCCTCCCATGATGCAACACTAATAGACTCAGGGGACTCATTGTGCCATTAGATCTTATAATTCTGAGTTTTGGGCCAAGAGTGAAAGGATGATGTTATTCTATGTTTGTATCCTTTTAGGTCTTTATGTTATTTCATTTGATCTATACTTTTTTACTTGTACTTTGTTCTTCTTCTATTGTCTGAACTGCAAACCTAGTTTAGGTTAATAAATAATGTAGTTGTCAAAGTGTTGATTTCTACATTACATTCATACATTAATATTGTCTTAAGTTTACACTAGTTTCTCTCACTGTTGTAGGCAGATAAATGTACTGGCACAAAAAATACTTTTCACCAGACGCCACTGAACGACAAAACTTCTTCTTCTTCACCCTTTACCTCAGAAACCAAAACACACTTCCTCCACCTCAGCCGGTCGGTCAGTCGCTCGCTCTCAAGACGCCTTCACTGACATACGTAATCTATTCTACACGGTGAGTCATCGTTGGCAATTCCACATTGTTAAAAATAATGTAGGTTTTTGAGTTTAAACTCCGTGAGAATGTGGAAAGTTTTTATACGTTTACTGGATTTGCTTCATTGCAGCCCCCCTGCAGAAAGATCAGAAGAAGCAATAACCTCTGGATTTCTATTTTAAGGTGGTCACAAAGATGCTTCAGACAACTTTCATTTATGGGATTTTCTTCTCTCTTTAACCCACTGACTGTACTCTCCAGCATCGTGAACCCCCTCGTCTCCACCTACACCTTCGCTTCCTCTCAACCCCTGTCAGCTTCTTCTAACACCACCTTGTTTGTTCATTTCAAGTCAAACTGTTTCGCATCTAAACAGTGGAAAACCCCGTCCATTCTGCGTCGAGCTGTTAACCCCTTCAAAGTCGGGATGTGGTAACCTGGCTTGTGTCGATAAGACGAGCGTTACAGGTGTTTCTAACCACAGAGGAAAGCATGTTTCTCGCTGCACTCGCTCTGACTTCCTCTATTGCCGAAAACACACGGTAAATAAAGACAAGTACAGGGAGCTCGTCGCTAATGAACACATGAACTTCTACTACGGTGGCCCAGAAGTACAAAATTATTTTGGAAACTGAGAAACATAATATAAACTGTGAAACCAATTTACAATTGATTGCCTAAAACATTAAAACATTTCTTGAAAACCCAGAGTTTGAGACTAAATTAGTTTCGGTAAATACATACATAATGTACATTTCTTTCAGGAAATTGTTTTTCATTTTCCGAGTTTGCAAATGTTAATGTTGTTTATTTGTTTTGTTCTTCTGGGCGGAGATGTTCAGCTCATGTCATCACGGTTTAAAGGAAAGAGAAAGGTGCTTCACTCACCCACAAACTTCTGAGGCGTCGTGCTCTTCCTTTTGCCGACATTGCTGTGAAGTCTGTCCATGACGAGTGGACGGTCGAAGGTCCCCATGTGTCTCGGCTCTTTTGGAACGTCACCTTCAAGGACACACAAGTCTTTTAAAGGAGATATATCGAGTTTCAAATGGTGATGTATTCAGAGAACCAGAACCAGGATTCTCGAGGCAGCTTTGAAGGTCAACAAGTTAGTGTTGAAACTACCCACCGGTATTAACAAGTCTGGAAATACAAGAAGTAAAGAAGTGGCGCCAGGAAAGACGTTCTAGGAGTTAAAGTTAAGAGTGACTTAGAGTTAAGTCAAATACTTAAAAGCTGAAAGTGAGGCTCCATAGTATTACTACATGAAGCTTTCAAGTTTTACTCTGCAAGGATTCGTAGTATTGATCTACAAGGTTCTGTGGTATTACTCCACAAGGACTTGCAGTATTACTCCATGAGGCTCCAAAAATTTGTATATATTATATACTTTTATTCTATTTAATGTCTTTCGTTTTTATTTTGGGTGTTTTTATTTCTCTTGCTGTTGTTAAACCGAATTTCCCCTCGCAGGACTAATAAAGGTTTTCTGATTCTGATTCTAAGTATTACCCTGCAAGTCTTCGTAGTTTTACTCCGCAAGGATTTGTAGTATTACTGTGCAAGGATTCGTTGTTTTACTCCGCAAGGATTTGTAGTATTACTGTGCAAGGATTCGTAGTTTTACTCCGCAAGGATTCATACAATTAATCTGTGAGTCTCGGAAGCATTACTCCACGAGGCTCTGTAGTTTTACTCTGCAAGGATTCATAGTATTGCTTCATGAGGCTCCATAGTTTTGCTCCACAAGCTTTGTAGTATTTATTTGCAATGCTTCGTAGTATTACTCCAGGCTCTGTAGTATTAATCTGCAAGGATTCGTAGTATTACTCTGCGAGGCTCGGTAGCATTTCTCCATGAGGCCCCACAGTATTACTCCGCGATGCTTAGTATTACTCTGTGAGCCTCCGTGGTAATACTCTGCACGGCCTGGTAGTATTCTGCTCAGTATTTCTCTAAAAGGCTTTTTAGTTTTACTCTGCAAGACTTTGTAGTTTTAGACTGACATTTTTGTAGGAGGAGGATCCGTAGTATTATTCCGTGTGGCTTCATGGTTTTACTCTTCAAGGCCTCGAGTATTCTCTGTAGTATTACTCTAAGAGGATCCGTAGTATTATTCCGTGTGGCTTCATGGTTATACTCTTCAAGGCCTCGAGAGTATTCTCTGTAGTATTGCTAAAAAGGCTCTGTGGTATTAATCCGTGCGTCTTTGTA
This sequence comes from Callionymus lyra, assembly GCA_016630915.1. Lineage (NCBI taxonomy): Eukaryota > Metazoa > Chordata > Actinopteri > Syngnathiformes > Callionymidae > Callionymus > Callionymus lyra. The sequence continues at coordinate 2,453,353 of JACEEU010000710.1, forward strand.
CTAATAAAGAAGTGTAGTTTTAAAAGTGGGTAAAAGAAAAATGGCAAGAAACATTTCTTTCCAACTCTAGTCTTTCATGAATGATGTCAGTTACAAAGATCACTTGTGCGACTAGAATGTATTTATGGTCTGTTAATGGACTCTGACTTCCTGCTCCTGTGATGTGTCGACAGTAGAAGTGAAAGCTCGGTGCGAAGGATCCACTCGGGTCAACTACCTGCGTAAGGGCTGGCGGTGCTGCTGGGGTCCAGACCGATGCTCTGCAGGTAACTATGGCAGCGTTCTTTGTGCTCCTCCAGCGACGCTCGCTGCTTGTAGCTTCGCCCACAGTAGTTGCACTTGTGTGGTTTGCCAACTGCAAGTGAAGGCAGTTAAAGGAAAGAATATTAGTTCCATTCCCTGATGTGCCGCGAGAGTGGGCAGCACAAAACGATATGAAAGTGCAGGTGTTTGCATCGTCGTAGAGTCAGACTTGAAGACACAGAACAGAAGAACACGATGACACACACGGAAAGATGGAATGAGTTCTTTAAGAAAAACCATATCGTAAAAAATGTCATGGAGAGTCAGAATGTATGACGTGAAGCAGAAAATATAACAAATAGATTTTGAGCTGCTGATGTATCACGATACAGTGTCTTCATTTCAACCACTAGATGTCGCTCTTTGCTTTATACTCTTTGGCTCTGATTTTACTGATTCAATGACATTCAATTCCAACTGAGAGCGACATCTAGTGGTCTATCAAAGTGAAGACACTGTATCATGAAACATCATCAGCTGCTTCATGAAGGTCAACACGTACGGTTTTGTTTTATACATGAAAACAATTCCTGGTTAACTTAAAAAATGTATTCAAAATACATAAATAAATGGTTCTTAAGTCTTTCTTACACTTTATGTTGACATAAAAAAACTGAAATAAAGAGATTTTTTGCAAAAGTTTTAAAAACAAAAACAAAAAAATATCACATGGTTTTAACTATTCAAACCATTTGTTCAGAATTTAGTTTAGAGTATTCAGTGAAAATTCCTGAGAAATAAAATGAACATTTTAGATTTTAATATCAATACTTCATTGTTACAAATCAATTGAGCAGTTTCTTGTTCACATGTTTAATAAACACATTAAGTTCACAAGTAAGTAAGTAAGTAAATCATTTATATTTATAGCGCTTTTCCAGACCAGGGTCACAAAGCGCTTAAACAATCAAAACAATACTCAATAAAATATAAACTTAAAATGATAAGATAAAACTGAGTGTCTAGATAAAATTAAATGAAACGATATTTACCGATATTTAAACCAGTATTTCACTCATTAACATTCGTTTTCTACCAATGATTCTCTCGTCCCAGCTACCTAGGGCAACACACAGACACACACAACCAATTGACACACACTGACTGTAAATACAGATCATTTTGATTTTTAAATCAACCTCTGTATGTTTTAGGACTGTGGGAGGAAATCGGAGTGACCGGGGTAAACCCAACAAACTCAACAACAGACTTCAAGCAGGAAGCGAACCAGCAACCTTTCTACCCACGACTCCACCAGTCGTCTGGTTCTGTCGTCACAAAGATTGAAGCGTACAAATTATTTTAACTCGATTACATTAAAAACCTGCTTCTGTTTCACTTTGAGGTTTTCTTCCTCGTCGTCGACCTCGACCTTTGGCGGGTCAGACGACACGAGGGCGAACTTCGTGGAATCATGAGTCAGTTTCGACTGACGTGAGTCAGACGACGACGGTCGTGTTGCCTTCAATGACACTCAGGAAAATGTGAGCAACAGCTGTTCCTAATATCACTGGAACTTCTTCAATGACCCACTTTCACATTGTTCGTGGGTGGCCCGGGGGCCATTTGCAGACCTCTAGCGGATTTCCCGCGGCCCTCAGTTTTTCCATTACACTACGAAAAAATAAATCTAGTATCGTTTATAGTAAAAACTGTCGTATTAGATTTGCTTTGAGTCACAATCGACTAAGAAAATGGTCTTATTTCAAGACGTAGACGACAAAAACGAGAAATTGATTGTAAACCGTTTTTTTTTTTTTAATTGTATGAGAAATGTATTAAATAAATTATTCTTGTTCTTAGACTTTTTTTTAAAATCCTTTCAATCCATGATCAACCTTTGTTTTGCTGAACATCTGGGTTTCGATCAGATCCCAGGCCTTTCAAAATAAATTTTTCACTAATTTCCACTAGTTAACGCCCTTTTTTTGTTGTTGAGTAAACTTGACTGGAAAGAACCTCTTTTTTATTTAGTTTTTCCTTCATGTTCAGCTTCAGTCTTAGTTAAACTCTGCAGAAAACACAAAATATGGATCTTATAATCCATGTGTTTGTGTCGTTAAGACTATTGTAACAGTTTGTTTTCATGTCTAATCAAGAAGGATGTGTCTCGCCTGCAGTTCATACAAAACTCTGCAGCCAGAATTCGGAGCCGCTCTAGTAGAAGAACTCACATTTCTCCTTCAAACTCTTCACTGGCTGCCAGTTTCTTTCAGGATCATTTTAAAATTCTGGTTCTTACTTTCAGATCTATTCATGGTCAGACCTTCCATCAGTGATCTGATCCAGCCTTACACCCCAGCTCGGGCTCTGAGGTCTGTGGATCAGAATCTACTGATGGTTCCTGAACTTCCGGACCAGAGGAGAGAAATCCTTCCAGACTGTTGCTCCTAAGCTTTGGAACCATCTCTGTGTTTGATGATCTACTGACTCCTTCAAGAAACATCTGTGTTTGATGATCTACTGACTCCTTCAAGAAACATCTGTGTTTGATGATCTACTGACTCCTTCAAGAAACATCTGTGTTTGATGATCTACTGACTCCTTCAAGAAACATCTGTGTTTGATGATCTACTGACTCCTTCAAGAAACATCTCAAGACACTTTGATTTGAGCTTTTCCTCGATTCTCTGAGACTCTTGTGTTTGTCTCGATGTTATCATTATAATTTCTATGCATTTCTAACTGTTTATTGCTTTTGACTGTTCAAGTGCTTTACAAATAACTAGCACTTACTTACAAAAGATAACACGGCAGCAATGAACAGACCAGCTAAAACCAAATCATTTTCAGAGGTTCAAGAGACAGTTTTTACTGTCAAATGTACACTTTAATTCAATGAAAATGTAAGACTTTCGATGCTAAATTAGCAAAAATCCATTGTAGCAATTTCTAAACCTGATAAAAAGCTACAGTTTATCTAAGTAAGTAAGTAAGTAATATTTATTTATATAGCGCTTTTTGAGACCAGGGTCACAAAGCGCTTAAACAATCAAAACAATACTCAAAAAAGTACATACTTTAAAGATCAAGATAATACTGAGAACAACACAGGAGTTCGAGAAATTCAAGGAAAAGCCTGAACAAATAGAAACGTCTTAAGATGTTTCTTAAAGGAGTCAGTAGATCATCAAGAGCAAAGAGAGAGAAGATCGTTCCAAAGCTTAGGAGCAACAGCCTGAAAAGATTTCTCTCCTCTGGTCCTGAGTCGTGTGCGTGGAACCATAAGTAGATTCTGATCCACAGACCTCAGAGCCCGAGCTGGGGTGTAAGGCTGGATCAGATCACTGATGTAAGGAGGAGCCTGACCATACTGTCCATGTCCATACTATGTCACAATAGAAACCGATGGAAGGTTCGACACTTTTCAAGAAAAGCAGAAAATCAAAATAAATCAAAAAGTATTTAATAAACTGAAATCAATAACAAATTAAACAACAAATTCCAGAACTACTGAGAAGGGCTAATAATGTCAAAGATTCCATAAGATAAAGTTGAATTTAAGTTAGATAAGAAACATTGTGTGATCGTATGATACTTATAGTGTTGGAACAGTGAACTTTAATTGTTGTGTCTCCTCTGTTGTTCATTTACAATTTGTCTTGATCTTTTAAGTATATATTTTAACTGTATATTGTTTTGTTTTTTTTAAGCGCTTTGTGACCCTGGTCTAGAAAAGCGCTCTAGAAATATGACTTACTTAATGACTAACTTACAAGTCAATTAGCAAGAATCAAGACACGTTGATTTCTCGTCCAGCGGTTCATTTCTCTTCATCACTTCATGTCCTTCGTCCTCCTTCACTTCACTCTCGCCAAACTGCCGATCCGGCGCCGCCGCCCACACACACACACTGGTTATTATTTTTCATATTTAGCTCGGCGCCCACACGTGACCTCGTGCAGATGTTAGACGGGTCTCGAGAATCCACCCTTCAGCTGCTATTCTTATTCATGCAGATGCTCAGACTCGCACTCAGACTCGCTCCAGTGGTCTCGTCTGCAGCAACATGTGGAGAACGTGATTAATATTTCCATCTCGCTAAAGAGAGAAGCTTCTCCGTCCTGCGGCTTCAGGTACGAACCCTAAATACCTGAGGATCGTCAACACGTTGTTTTCAATCAGCCTCCGGCTCATTCTGTGATTCTACATTTTTAAGATAAATGCTGTTTTTTTCTGTGGTTCAATAGATTCACAGGATAAATGTTGATGCTTTTAGTTTCTCTAGGAAATCCACAAGAAGGTCGCAGAGGCAGCGAAGAGGCCCGGAATCCTCAGACGCCAGAGAATCTTCCTGATCTTCCCTGAGACACAATTAAACTCATGGTAGATGTAGATGTAGATGTAGATGTAGATGTAGATATAATATTAGATATAGATATATAGATATAGATATAGATAAATATATATATCTACAATGAGGTTTATGATAGATAATGTACATGAATATATAGATATATAGATATATAGATATAGATATAGATTTAGATATAGATATAGATATAGATATAGATGTGGATGTAGATGTTGATTTATAGAAAGAGATATATCTATATATTTTTTACATATATATATATATATATTTATATCTCTATATCTATCTATCTAAATGTATATACTGTATGTATATTAATATTATATTTATATCTATATCTATATCTATATCTAATATCTATATCTTATATCTATATCTATCTCTCTCTCTCTCTCTCTCTATATATATATAGATATATATATATATATATATATATAGATATAGAATAGATAGCTATATAAATAAATAAAACAGATAAATATATATATATATATATATATATATAAGAAAACTGAATTTTACATATTTATATATATATATAAAAATGTAATATTCATTTTTTTGTAAAGTATATATATATATCTAAATTCATTTTTTATAAAGATATATCTTTATCTTTGATTTATTTACATTTATATATCTATATATATAGATATAGATATAGATATATTTATATATCTATATATATAGAGAGAGAGATATTTATATATCTATATATATAGAGAGAGATATCTATATCTATATCTATATCGATCTAAATGTATATACTATGTAAAACTCAGTTTTGTGTGAAGGTAGAAAAACGACGTAATATAGTGTATATAATGATAAATACTACGATACAAGTACATAACATCGACAACATGACCAGCAACAGCGACAATAGTCTCTGACCTTGAATTCCCTTTGAAACATTGAAAGATACAGAAGCCGACGAGAACAAATCCTCCATTTTGAAGCACTGAGCTGAGAGACAGTAATACATGAAGCCATAAGAGGCTCGTTACGTTTAAATAAAACACAGAATACTTTGATAAAATGACGAAGCCTTTGATTGTCAGTGACGTTGTTGCTGCTGCTCAGATCTATCGTCCTTTGATAGAATCAATCAACATCTTCAGAGTACTTTATGACCATTGATTTCTGTTCAACCTGTTATTTTAGTACTTTTTTATAGTAAAAACTTCTGTCTGAATAGTTTTCAATCGTTACCTGATGAGAAAAGAACATTTTCAAGATATTTTAAGACAAAATTAGACACAAAAAAAAAAAAAAAAAAATCTTCCAATAGTTTAAAGAAAAAAGATTTATTTTCCTTATTTTAGATGTTAAACTCATTTTTAACAAGAACTTCAGGCATGTTTTTAATCCTTCTTTTTAAATATATATACTGTATTCTTTAAATACTTGTCAGACATTCTTCAGGCATGTTTTTTTAATCCTTTTTTTTATATATATTCTGAATTCTATAAATCAGATGAATGTAAATAACCTTTTAGACAAATGAGAAAAATAACTTAAATACTTTTTTACTTGAAATACAAAATAAACCTAGAGCTTGGATTCAAATGTATCACAACATGTTGTTATTTATTCAGAGAACGTTAAATAAACACATATTAAAATTGTACAAATCAAGATGTTCTCAGTCTCACTGAGCTTTTTGTGTTCGTAAATGTGTTTCAAGAGTTTTTAAAATGTGTTTCAAGAGTTTTTAAAATGTGTTTCAAGAGTTTTTAAAATGTGTTTCAAGAGTTCGTAAATGTGTTTCAAGAGTTTTTAAAATGTGTTTCAAGAGTTTGTAAAATGTGTTTCAAGAGTTTTTAAAATGTGTTTCAAGAGTTTGTAAATGTGTTTCAAGAGTTTTTAAAATGTATTTCAAGAGTTTTTAAAAGTTTTAAAATGTGTTTCAAGAGTTTTTAAAATGTGTTTCAAGAGTTTTTAAAATGTGTTTCAAGAGTTTTTAAAATGTGTTTCAAGAGTTTTTAAAATGTGTTTCAAGAGTTTTTAAAATGTATTTCAAGAGTTTTTAAAATGTGTTTCAAGAGTTCGTAAATGTGTTTCAAGAGTTTGTAAATGTGTTTCAAGAGTTCGTAGGGAAATGTGTTTCAAGAGTTTTTAAAATGTGTTTCAAGAGTTTCAAGTAAATGTGTTTCAATAGTTTGTTTTAAATGTGTTTCAATAGTTTGTAAATGTGTTTCAAGAGTTAGTAAATGTGTTTCAAGAGTTTTTAAAATGTGTTTCAAGAGTTTTTAAAATGTATTTCAAGAGTTCGTAAATGTGTTTCAATAGTTTGTAAATGTGTTTCAAGAGTTCGTAAATGTGTTTCAAGAGTTTTTAAAATGTGTTTCAAGAGTTCGTAAATGTGTTTCAATAGTTAGTAAATGTGTTTCAAGAGTTCGTAAATGTGTTTCAAGAGTTTGTAAATGTGTTTCAAGAGTTAGTAAATGTGTTTCAAGAGTTTGTAGATGTGTTTCAAGAGTTTGTAAATGTGTTTCAAGAGTTTTTAAAATGTGTTTCAAGAGTTCGTAAATGTGTTTCAAGAGTTCGTAAATGTGTTTCAATAGTTTGTAAATGTGTTTCAAGAGTTTTTAAAATGTGTTTCAAGAGTTTTTAAAATGTGTTTCAATAGTTTGTAAATGTGTTTCAAGAGTTCGTAAATGTGTTTCAAGAGTTTTTAAAATGTGTTTCAAGAGTTAGTAAATGTGTTTCAAGAGTTTTTAAAATGTATTTCAAGAGTTTTTAAAATGTGTTTCAAGAGTTCGTAAATGTGTTTCAATAGTTTGTAAATGTGTTTCAAGAGTTCGTAAATGTGTTTCAAGAGTTTGTAAATGTGTTTCAAGAGTTCGTAAATGTGTTTCAAGAGTTTGTAAATGTGTTTCAAGAGTTTTTAAAATGTGTCTTCAAAGCTAGTTTTTAAACTCTTTAAACTTAAATAGTTTCTCGTGTCTGTTGGTTGAAGATAAAGAAGCTTTTATTTTGAAGTTCTTAATGCCGCTCCATGAAATGCGTCCCTCGTGGATCAGAGTTTCAAGAGTCGTGTGAAACACCGAAGTCACCTGGTCAGGAGCGAGAAGAACGGCGAGTGAATCCTTCTCACCTGCATGAGTGCGTAAGTGACCCGTCAGAGCGTCGCGGCGGCGACAGGCGTAGCTGCAGAACGGACACTTGAAGGGTTTCTCTCCGGTGTGAAGCTTGATGTGTCGCAGCAGGTTTCCTTTCTGAGTGAAGGAGACGCCGCACTCGTTACACTGGAACGGTCGCTCGCCTGAGGAAGAGCAGTCGCGGGTCAACCACTGATGATACGTCCGTTGTTTATACATTCGTTTTAAAACAGTGTAAATGTGTTACAGAAATGTAAAAAATGTTGTTTTTTTTAAGTTAATAAATGTGTTTTGGAGTTTGAAAATATGTTTGTATAGTTTGTAATGTGTCCGAGAGGTTTTAAACATGAGTTTATAACTGTGTTTCAAGAGTTTGTAAATGTGTTAAAAGAGTTTGTAAATGTGTTTCAAGAGTTTGTAAATGAGTTTCAAGAGTTTGTAAATGTGTTCCAAGAGTAAGTAAATGTGTTTCAAGAGTTTGTAAAATGCGTTTCAATAGTTTGTAAATGTGTTCTAAGAGTTTGTAAATGAGTTTCAAGAGTTTTTAAATGAGTTTCATGAGTTAGTAAATGTGTTTCATGAGTTTGTAAATGAGTTTCATGAGTTAGTAAATGTGTTTCAAGAGTTTGTAAATGTGTTTCACGAGTTTGTAAATGTGTTTCACGAGTTTGTAAATGTGTTTCAAGAGTTTGTAAATGTGTTTCAAGAGTTTTTAAATGAGTTTCATGAGTTAGTAAATGTGTTTCATGAGTTTGTAAATGAGTTTCATGAGTTAGTAAATGTGTTTCAAGAGTTAGTAAATGTGTTTCATGAGTTTGTAAATGTGTTTCAAGAGTTTGTAAATGTGTTTCACGAGTTAGTAAATGTGTTTCATGAGTTTGTAAATGTGTTTCAAGAGTTTGTAATTGTGTTTCAAGAGTTTTAAATGAGTTTCAATAGTTTGTAAATGTGTTTCAAGAGTTTGTAAATGTGTTTCATGAGTTTGTAAATGTGTTTCACGAGTTTGTAAATGTGTTTCACGAGTTTGTAAATGTGTTTCAAGAGTTTGTAAATGTGTTTCAAGAGTTTGTAAATGTGTTTCATGAGTTTGTAAATGTGTTTCAAGAGTTTGTAAATGTGTTTCACGAGTTAGTAAATGTGTTTCATGAGTTTGTAAATGTGTTTCAAGAGTTTGTAAATGAGTTTCAAGAGTTTCTAAATGTGTTTCAAGAGTTTGTAAATGTGTTTCAAGAGTTTGTAAATGAGTTTCAATAGTTTGTAAATGTGTTTCAAGAGTTTGTAAATGAGTTTCATGAGTTTGTAAATGTGTTTCAAGAGTTTGTAAATGTGTTTCAAGAGTTTGTAAATGTGTTTCATGAGTTTGTAAATGAGTTTCATGAGTTTGTAAATGTGTTTCACGAGTTTGTAAATGTGTTTCAAGAGTTTGTAAATGAGTTTCAAGAGTTTGTAAATGTGTTTCACGAGTTTGTAAATGTGTTTCAAGAGTTTGTAAATGTGTTTCAAGAGTTTGTAAATGTGTTTCAAGAGTTTGTAAATGTGTTTCACGAGTTTGTAAATGAGTTTCAAGAGTTTGTAAATGAGTTTCAAGAGTTTGTAAATGAGTTTCAATAGTTTGTAAATGTGTTTCAAGAGTTTGTAAATGTGTTTCACGAGTTTGTAAATGTGTTTCAAGAGTTTGTAAATGTGTTTCAAGAGTTTGTAAATGTGTTTCACGAGTTTGTAAATGTGTTTAAAGAGTTGTTGTCACTCTTTATAGATACATTTTTAGTTCAAACGCAGAGACTTTGTTCTTCAGACGTATAATTAACTGTTATTACATGAATCATGATATCAGTCGTCGGCGGAAGAAAAGATCGAGAAGGAAGTGATTTTCCTGCCAAATCTCGTGGAAAACGAGCTCCAGCGACAGACCTGGACGTCCTGCTGCTGTCGGTTTGAAACTGGTTGCGGGAGATTCCAGGGATATTTTTTTCTGATAATAATTGTGAGCTTTTGTCTCTCAAAGACACGAAACAATATCCACACCCAGCGTCGGGGAAGAAGCTTTGACTCACTTTCTGGAGAAACCAAAGCGACTTTGTCAGGAATGTCGTCTGGATCGTGAAAAGTTTTTTTTAGCATTGGGTTGAAAAAATGATGAAATGTCAGGATATTAAAAGATAAAAACTTGATTTGCTTTTAAATGTTAAAAAATATCGTCCAATAGAAGAACAAAATTAGAATTCATAATTTTTAATAAAGTTTATTTTTGAGATTTTTAAAACTATAAACAAGTAGTTCAGGTGTCGAGTTTATAGGAACTAGTTGTGTAGTTATAACTAGGGAATGTAAAATACACAACTTTTTTTTAGATTTTACAAATTAAAAGCCTTTGATAAGATCAAAGGAAAACATCACAAAGCAATTGTTAAATAATAATTAAAAAAAATGAGATTAAGGAGGTTTTATTTTGAAGTTCACTCCATTAATGTGGCCCTCATGGATCAATGCTTGGACCCCTCTGGTTTGAAGTGTTGCACTTTAAACACAAACACCAAAGGCTTCAAATGTGTTTTTTTTCCAATTAAATTTTCGCTACTTATTAAATAATAATAGAACTTCGGGAAAATCTTCTTTTGTCTTTTTTTTAAGTAACTATATATATTGTATTCTTTAAATTCTAGTCAGATCAATGTAACTAATCATTTATACAAATAAGATGAATTACTTCATTGAATTCTACCTAAAATACAAGATCAATTATTTCTTAGATTTAAATTCATAACACATCATGTTATTTATTCATAATATGTAGAATAATCTATTCTTAAATTGTACTAATAAAGATTTTTAATTGTAGCATAAAGCAAAAGATCAAAGGAGATAACATCAATTTCTGGTTGAAGCTATAGAAGCTTTTATTTTGAAGTCAAATGTGGCCCTCCTGGATCAAAGTTTAGTTGTAGTTTTAAAATGTTTAAAACACAAACAACAAAGTCATCTAATGTTTCTTTTCAAGTCAAACCTTTTTCTGAAAGAGTTTTAAATGTAACCCAAAGCTTTTTTGTGACCAGATCAAAGGACTTCACATCACAAAGTTAATAAGTGTTGATGCCATTTTTTCACTTATGTTTGTCTTGTCTGTCTGGTCGGAGATAAAGAAGCTTTTATTTTGAAGTTCAAAAACGTGGCCCTCCTGGATTAAAGTCTGAAAACCTCTTTAAAGTAACGAGAGTTTCAAGAATGGGAAGTGAACCCAGTATCTGTTCAAGTGCGTACGAGACAAATGATGAGCATTTTTACCGTTGGGTTGTCGACCTGCTGCGTCGTTGTTCGCGCTGTTGCCTGATTGGTTGTCTTGTCCGTCACCTGGACTCATGGATTTGACCTCCTCCCTGCCGGTCTGGTCAAGACCCGGACTCCTGGTGCTGGACTCCTCGCCGGTCTCCTCCTCTTGCTTGATGGTGAGTTCTTGAGTGGAGATCAGAAGGAAACCACCGATAAATTCAACGTTTTGTTTTTTTTAAACTGGTGATTTTGTCTGAGTTTAATAAACAGGACCTGTTTGTAAATGTGTTTCAAGAGTTCATAAATGTGATTCATGAGTTGGTGTTTCATGATTTTGTAAATTTTTCATGAGTTTGTAAATGTGTTTCATGAGTTTGTGTTTCATGATTTTTTAAATGTGTTTCATGAGTTTGTGTTTCATGAGTTTGTAAATGTGTTTCATGAGTTTGTGTTTCATGAGTTTGTTAATGTGTTTCACAAGTTCATAAATGTGTTTCAAGAGTCTGTGTTTCATGAGTTTGTAAATGTGTTTCATGAGTTTGTGTTTCATGAGTTTGTAAATGTGATTCAGGAGTTAGTAAATGTGTTTCATGAGTTTGTGTTTCATGAGTTTGTAAATGTGTTTCATGAGTTTGTGTTTCATGAGTTAGTAAATGTGTTTCAAGAGTTTGTGTTTCATGAGTTTGTAAATGTGTTTCATGAGTTTGTGTTTCATGAGTTTGTAAATGTGATTCAGGAGTTTTTAGTAAATTTGTGTTTCATGAGTTTCATGAGTCTGTGTTTCATGAGTTTGTTAATGTGTTTCATGAGTTCATAAATGTGTTTCAAGAGTTTGTGTTTCATGAGTTTGTAAATGTGTTTCATGAATTTGTGTTTCATGAGTTTGTAAATGTGTTTCATGAGTTTGTAAATGTGTTTCATGAGTTTGTGTTTCATGAGTTTGTTAATGTGTTTCATGAGTTTGTAAATGTGTTTCAAGAGTTTGTGTTTCATGAGTTTGTAAATGTGTTTCATGAGTTTGTGTTTCATGAGTTTGTTTCATGAGAATGTGATTCAGGAGTTTGTAAATGTGTTTCAAGAGTCATGTGTTTCATGAGTTTGTGTTTCATGAGTTTGTTAATGTGTTTCACAAGTTCATAAATGTGTGTTTCAAGAGTCTGTGTTTCATGAGTTTGTGTTTCATGAGTTTGTGTTTCATGAGTTTGTTAATGTGATTCAGGAGTTTTAGTTTAAAGAGTTGTGTTTCATGAGTTTGTAATGTTTCATGAGTTTTGTGTAAGTATGTGTTTCATGAGTTTGTGTTTCATGAGTTAGTAAATGTGTTTCATGAGTTTGTAGTTTCATGAGTTTGTAAATGTGTTGGTTGTAAATGTGTTTCATGAGTCTGTGTTTCATGAGTTTGTAAATGTGTTTCATGAGTTTGATCAACATGTGTTTGTGTTTGGGGGGGGTGTGGGGGGGGGGGGGGGGGGGGGGGGGGGGGGGGGTGTGTTTCATGAGTTTTGGTGTTTGGGGGGGGGGGGTGGGGTGGGGGGGGTTGGGGGTGTGTGTTTTGTGGGTTTGTGTTTTGTTTGTTTGTGTTTTGTGGGTTTGTGTTTTTTGTGGTTTTGGTGGTGTGTTGTGTGGTTTTTGGGGGTTGGGTATTAAATGTGTTTCATGAGTTTGTAAATGTGTTTCATGAGTTTGTGTTTCATGAGTTTGATCATGTGTTTCATGAGTTTGATCATGTGTTTCATGAGTTTGTAAATGTGTTTCATGAGTTTGTAAATGTGTTTCATGAGTTTGTAAATGTGTTTCATGAGTTTGTGTTTCATGAGTTTGATCATGTGTTTCATGAGTTTGTAAATGTGTTTCATGAGTTTGATCATGTGTTTCATGAGTTTGTAAATGTGTTTCATGAGTTTGTGTTTCATGAGTTTGTTAATGTGTTTCATGAGTTTGATCATGTGTTTCATGAGTTTGTAAATGTGTCTGGAGGAGTTTAAAAAACAGGCTCCGAGGTCTAGGGTTGGTCTGCAGGTAACATTGTTGCACGAGGTCGGGATGGACTGACACTTTGACAACAAGAAGATGGAGGGAATGAAAACAGGCTGGTCTGGTTCCTGTTCAGTCTCGGGAGAAGGGAGTGTCGCAGGTCGTGCAGATTAAATCTCCTGAGAAGCTGTGGGAGAACGACTGGAGGTTTGAAGACTCACTTCTTTGAAAGACTTTTAGAAACAAGAGTGTGAGCAACATGGCTGCAGATTTAAACAGAGTTTAAGCAACTTAAGCTTCGTCACGTGAACGACCAGGAAGTGGATTTTATCTTGAAATTTTCGGTAAATCTTAAAGTAAAAGAAAAAACATGAAAAAGATTCACATCCGTGTTTGAAATTCTTTGAAAAAAATGAACTTGTTAATGTTATTATAAACCTTTTGTTTGTGACCCTGGTCTAGAAAGATCTTTACAAATGACTATTAATTATTTACTTACTTACTTAATGTTTCTGAAAGTCTTTGTTTGAATCAAATTAACTCAAAGTTAAATACATTTATTTCAATGAACTGTGTTAAAATACATTAGGAATTAAGAAGATTTTATCAAGTTTTATCAGGATTTATAAATGTTTCATCTTCACTTGTATGGCTTCTACTCGCTGCCGCGTACACACCAGTGACAAACAGAACCAGGACCACCTTTTAAATCCTGGCTCAAGATCAGGTCCATGAAATAAATGAACTTTCAAATGTGTTCGTGTCATAAAACTCTTTGTTAATCCCATGAGATCTGGTCCGAGAACTTTTCAAACCACACGATTCTTCAATTAATCATGACTTGATTTGTTCGGACAAAATCATGTGAGCTTTTGGAGGAGGTATGCTTCATCACAGTGCTTTTTCAACACTGCAGAAACTGTTTCCTTCAACTGAGAAAAATCTCTAAATTTAGGAACATGTTGTCACAACATGATCTGGATCTTATAATCCATGTGTTTGAATCTTCTCGTCTGGACTATTGTAACAGTTTGTTTTCATGTCTTAACAAGAAGGATGTGTCTCGCCTGCAGTTCATACAAAACTCTGCAGCCAGAATTCTGAGCCGCTCTAGTAGAAGAACTCACATTTCTCCTTCAAACTCTTCACTGGCTGCCAGTTGATGATCTACTGACTCCTTCAAGAAACATCTGTGTTTGATGATCTACTGACTCCTTCAAGAAACATCTGTGTTTGATGATCTACTGACTCCTTCAAGAAACATCTGTGTTTGATGATCTACTGACTCCTTCAAGAAACATCTGTGTTTGATGATCTACTGACTCCTTCAAGAAACATCTGTGTTTGATGATCTACTGACTCCTTCAAGAAACATCTGTGTTTGATGATCTACTGACTCCTTCAAGAAACATCTGTGTTTGATGATCTACTGACTCCTTCAAGAAACATCTGTGTTTGATGATCTACTGACTCCTTCAAGAAACATCTGTGTTTGATGATCTACTGACTCCTTCAAGAAACATCTGTGTTTGATGATCTACTGACTCCTTCAAGAAACATCTGTGTTTGATGATCTACTGACTCCTTCAAGAAACATCTGTGTTTGATGATCTACTGACTCCTTCAAGAAACATCTGTGTTTGATGATCTACTGACTCCTTCAAGAAACATCTGTGTTTGATGATCTACTGACTCCTTCAAGAAACATCTTAAGACACTTTTATTTGAGCTTTTCCTTGATTCTCTGAAACTCCTTTGTTTCTCTCTGTATTATCTTGATCTTTTAAGTATATATTTTATTTAGTATTGTTTTGATTGTTTAAGCGCTTTGTGACCCTGGTCTAGAAAAGCGCTCCATAAATACAAATGAATTACTTACTTACTTTTCTAGATATAGTTTGGCAATTGTTCTGGGCGAACAAAAACATTTTATCTAGTGTCTCAAGACTTTAAACTCATTGGCTCGACCAGATGTTTTGTCCATTAAATTAATGTTGATATGTTGACACAGCCGTGTTTAAGATAAGATAAGGAACAGATTATGGACGTCAACAATTATACAAAGACTCTAAACATCGGTAAAAACAGACAGTCATGGTGACACAAATGTGTTCAGTCCAGGATCAAGGGTTTGTCATCCAGTGTGAGTGAGTTTGACATCCGTGATGTAAGAGTCTGTGAGTGATGGAGCGAGTGCTAAAGGAGGGGTACAGGGGGGAACAAAGGTCTAAATATGGAACAAAAACCTGGATATTCTGCCGCATTCCAGAGAATGAAAGACATTCCTGGATTGAGATTAAAGCGACACTTCTGTACAAACGCATCTTTTTTTTAAGGTCATTCGGTCTGTTTCCACAGACGCCGAGAGTTCTGAGAAAAATTGAATACCCGCACTGTGATTGAGTCTTGTCTTTGACAGCTGTATCCTGGCAACAAGGCAGACCTGAACACGCCGCCGCTCCTCGAATCATTACATCCGTCTCCGAGGCAGACGCCGATGGTGAGCTGAGGACACGGATGTTCACGTGAGGTCCAGCTCAGCGTGGACATGATGCCACACTCAGGGGTTTTTGAAGCTCGTAGGGGAGTCCAACATTTGGGGGCCAACGTCTTTGAGCAGTCAAGGTCACGAATAGAATCTCTATTTACCAACCAATCGTAAATGAGTGTGAAGGTAATACTTTCTTTTAAAATAGTTTCAACCGTTTCATTCCCTGTATAATTGTTGACATCATCTCTGTCCCTTATCTTATCTTAAACACAGACATCTTTAGAACCAAACATATCAAACTGAACTTTCATCTAAGTCCAGTCCACCATCTTGAGGGCCACATTGAAGACTCAGTGGGTCAGTTTGACCCGTGTGTGTTATAATATACACATTTTAGTGCCGATCGTTGAAGTATAATTTAATTTAAAAGAAAAAAAGTGTTGGAGACACTTATAGTGACAGTTAAAAATAAACAAATATTTTTCTTATTCCATCCTCACTACAACATTTGCCACTGAGGAGAATTATAAAAATCGGTATTTTTTATTTTTATTTTTCAAAAATAGCACACAATTCACCAAATGATCTTTAAAGTTTCAACTAATGTGTTGATTTAAGTGTATCTTGAGTTGATGTTGGAACCTATTTTGTACTCATTTCAAATCAAGAATTTCAATTTAACTTTTATTTGTAGGTTGATGTTTTTTAAGCTAACTTGAATGGTTCATAAATATAATCATGAACTTAAAAGGTATGAAATCTGTATTATCGACAAGTTTATTTATAAAATACCAATAATATCTCTACTAATGCAACACTTCTTCACCTTCACTGCATCTTCTTCTACATCAACTGCATCCACTGATCAGATCAAAGTCGTACTACTAGAGTGAAAAACTTTCACTTGTGTAAATATTACATACCTCTGCCAAGGAGGTCATGTGTTTAGTGTGTCAGTCTATTTGCCAAAATTACTTAAGAATAGCTTAACAATTCCGATGGCATTTTTTGGGGGGAATTATTAACAACAGGAACATAGTTCCATCTGGATTCACAAAGAGATTAAAGGATTAATCACTTTACGGCGTCTAACTTCTACTTAAAACAGATTCATTTAAATCACTTAAATAAATCCATTTGTACAAGAATACTACTCACATACTGTCATTGGTGGACTAGTGGTGAAGACGAGTATTTTAGCTAAAAGTAAAAAATCATCAAAACTCTTTTATTGATTTTGATTTCTGATGAGCTCCTTGGAGGAGGTATGAGATCTCAAAGTGCATCTGTAGTTAGTTCAGACCACCAGGACTCACATAATATCTCCAATGACTTCAACAGAATTTATTATCATTTTATTCTGATTTTACAGGAAAAACTTGATTCTAAGGTAAATATTTCAACATTTTTTTAAAGGTCAACCTTGAGTTTCTACAGAGGTCATGGACCGACGGCACGAGTGTCGCTCTCACCAATCGGGGAATCCGGACCCGAGAACTTCTGTCCATTAGGCGACGACATGTCCGCTGGCATCCTCGACTGTTCCTTAACCGGAGAGCATCGTCCGTTACCTAGGAGACAAGTAAGTAAGTAAGTAAGTAGTAAGTAATATTTATTTATATAGCGCTTTTCCAGACCAGGGTCACAAAGCGCTTAGAAAATCAAAACAATACTCATAAAAGTATATACTTTAAAGATCAAGATAATACTGAGAACAATACAGGAGTTCGAGAAATTCAAGGAAAAGCCTGAACAAATAGAAACGTCTTAAGATGTTTCTTAAAGGAGTCAGTAGATCATCAAGAGCAAAGAGAGAGAAGATTGTTCCAAAGCTTAGGAGCAACAGCCTGAAAAGATTTCTCTCCTCTGGTCCTGAACCGTGTGCGTGGAACCATAAGTAGATTCTGATCCACAGACCTCAGAGCCCGAGCTGGGGTGTAAGGCTGGATCAGATCAGTGATGTAAGGAGGAGCCTGACCATGAATAGATCTGAAAGTAAGAACCAGAATTTTAAAGTTGATCCTGAAAGAAACTGGAAGCCAGTGAAGAGTTTGAAGGAGAAATGTGAGTTCTTCTACTAGAGCGGCTCAGAATTCTGGCTGCAGAGTTTTGAATCAACTGCAGGAGAGACACATCCTTCTTGTTAAGACATGAAAACAAACTGTTACAATAGTCCAGACGAGAAGAAACAAACACATGGATTATAAGATCCAGATCATGTTCCGACAACATTTTCCTAAGTTTAGAGATTTTTCTCAGTTGAAGGAAACAGTTTCTGGTCAGTTTTCTTCAGTGTTGAACAAGAGACATGTCTTTATCAAATACAACACCCAGGTTTCTCAGGCTCGACAAGGACGACTCGTTGAATATACGACACATTCTTGTTGAGTGTTAAACACTCGTTTAAAGTAAACCGATCGTCGCCACCTTCAAAACCTCGGATGCAAAAAAAAACAGCCGCTCATGCGCCCGAGAGATCATAATGTCCAGCAAAAGTGGATCGGGTTGCAACCTCTCAGCGGTCGGCACAGAAGCCGGGCCATGGATAGCCCTGAGTCCACTCAGAGGGAGAGCACGCCGGCCCCTGATCCCCTTACAACCCCCGCCTCACCGGGGTCAGCCCACAATGCAGTGGCAACAGGCGAACGAACACCCCTGCTGACCCAGGTGTCACGTCCCCCCCGGGGGGAAGACGTGGCCGAGAAACTCTCCGAAAGAGATTAATGACTGAAGAAGATCCACCTCGGTCCAATTTGTCCAGACGTAATCTATCAGACACAAATCTGTGTCGGGTCTGCGCCGGCGTCTCATTGTGGCCCCGGGGCTGAGTGGCACCTGCTGGGAGATGCTGTCCATGACACAATCCCTGGGCCGCGGGTTCGGGTTGCAGGCTTTTGGGTTGGATAAAATCTCAGGTGACCGGCCTTGGCTGTCCCTCGGCCACGCTGTCCTGGAGACGGGACTGGCCCAGATTTCCTCTCGCAAGGATTTTCCGTTACTCGAGCAGACGCCGGACATGGTGACGGGAACTTGAATACTTGTCAAGCGTGTTTTCTGCGTCCAGAAGGACACGCGTCTGGAACGACTACTTTAAAACTATACCCACTGCATTAGGAAATACATTGTTTAGAACTTCTGAGAACATGAATCCAAGTTGTGACCAAAGACTGTCATTAGAATGACTTCTTTGATGCGCGACGAAAAACTTCCGCTTTGAAAATGTGGCTGTGAATCGTTGTATTTAAAATCAAGCTTGAAAGAAAATTAAATACACAGTGAGAGTAAGAGTAAGTCTGGCCAGTAAGTCTGACCATGAATAGATCTGAAACTTAAGAACCAGAATTTTAAAATGATCCTGAAAGAAACTGGCAGCCAGTGAAGAGTTTGAAGGAGAAATGTGAGTTCTTCTACTAGAGCGGCTCAGAATTCTGGCTGCAGAGTTTAGTATGAACATGCTTTTTTTTTAGGGATTTTTTAAAATTTGGCTTATTTTCCAGATTTTCCAGATAGAGAATGGTAAGTTTGTTTGTGTTATTGTTGTATTTAATCTTTTATTGTATGTAATCTTTGTATTTTCTATCTATTGTAATTGTTGTATTTAATCTTTTATTGTATTTAATCTTTGTATTTTCTATCTATTGTAATTGTTGAAATTAATCTTTTATTGTATTTAATCTTTGTATTTTCTATCTATTGTAATTGTTGAATTTAATCTTTTATTGTATTTAATCTTTGTATTTTCTATCTATTGTAATTGTTGTATTTAATCTTTTATTGTATTTAATCTTTGTATTTTCTATCTATTGTAATTGTTGAATTTAATCTTTTATTGTATTTAATCTTTGTATTTTCTATCTATTGTAATTGTTGTATTTAATCTTTTATTGTATTTAATCTTTGTATTTTCTATCTATTGTAATTGTTGTATTTCATCTTTTATTGTATTTAATCTTTGTATTTTCTATCCAGTGTAATTGTTGTATTTCATCTTTTATTGTATTTAATCTTTGTATTTTCTATCCAGTGTAATTGTTGTATTTAATCTTTTATTGTATTTAATCTTTGTATTTTCTATCCAGTGTAATTGTTGTATTTCATCTTTTATTGTATTTAATCTTTGTATTTTCTATCCAGTGTAATTGTAACACATCTCTGGTCGGGATCAAAACAACCTCCATGAACTGCTCTGTGGACTAAGATGTTTTTTTCTTTGGCCTTATTCGTCCACAAAGGACAAAAAGGCAGCGTTAACTACTTCCTTATTTCAACATCGTGGTTAAGCTAGTTTTCTTCACATCAGACTAAATAATATATCAAATATCAACCAAGTTAACAGCCTTTAAAAGTCACAAATGCTCCAAACATTTCTGTCCTTATTTTAGCTCTTTATTTACTTCTTCGTCATTTTTCAAAATCGGTCAGATTCCCGTCATCGCCTTTTAAGTCAATCCAAAGATCTTAAAGGGACAACAACATGTTTAAAAATAAATCCTCGGGCAAAGCAGGTTATTACAGATAGTGTATATATATATATATATAAAATGTATTATTTTCCATTATGAATGTGAAAAACAATAGTTCAATTGGTCAAGAAAGAGTTTTCGATGGAAAACTTGTTCAAAATGATTCAGAAAAGATCATACATGTTCTTGTTAGTGAACCTTTGACAGGCTGTGTGAAGCATTTTAACACTAAACCCTGAATCACAAGAAAGAATGAAATATATTATCATCAACAACGTGTTAACTCGTGCTTCACTGTGAGATAGATTTCATTTTCATTGTTAGAATCAAATAACAATTAGAAAATCACATCAATGTTCTTCTAAAGAAAACATCTGCTTGATCTTCATCATTTAAAACCACAAAGTATTTACCTTTCGCAGTAAATAGATACTGAGATAACTTCCATTAAGATTAAGAAAAAATGCTAAGCATTAGCCTAGCATCCGTATAGATCGGAAAGGTATATCTAATCTATACAGATGCTAGGCTAATGTAACGTTTAGCATTTTCTAACTAATAATGAATCTGTATTTTAGTGAATAAAACATAGAAAAATCCAAGAACTGTGTCATGAATTTAGCTTTTCAGATGAAATAATTTAAAATAAAAATGATTATTAAATCAAATAAAGTCAAATATGTTATTCTTGCTTTGATATATTTGACAAATATCATTCTAAATGTAATGTTTCGAGGATTAAATTAAATAAAAAAGCCAATATTTACAGTTTTGAATGGAGACGTACCCTGGAGCGACGAGCTGTTGTGAAGAGAGTGAGGAAGACGTTCCAATGTTCC
Organism: Callionymus lyra; assembly: GCA_016630915.1. NCBI lineage: Eukaryota > Metazoa > Chordata > Actinopteri > Syngnathiformes > Callionymidae > Callionymus > Callionymus lyra. Next base: position 2,474,109 of record JACEEU010000710.1, read on the forward strand.
ATGAACACGTCACACCTTTATGACACGTCTTCCTTTACTTTCTTCTCGAGGCTCGTCCCAAAGAATCGTCCGAGACTTTAAAGGAACCATCGCATAGAAGACGTCGACGACTCAGCGTTTTTAAAAATCCAATGGATTCCAAGATCTCGTTGGCGAATAAGATTTCTTGGTTGAAACCGTGTTCTTGTTGTGTTCGGATGCTTAAGAGTAAACAAGATGACAGTTGTTTTTAAAAATCTGTCGGCTCATATTCAAGCTTCAGTTCCAGACATTCTTTTTTTTGCCGACGCGACCTTGTTAGCGAGCTAGCTCCGGATGCACATTATTACAAATCCATGCTGCAAAATAAGATTTAGAGACAAAGAGCCCGGCGTCCTTCTCTGGCAGTGAAAACTGTCAAAAATATATCCAGTTTCAATCATTTTCATTCGTTTACAGGTTGATATTTTTGTGTAAAACTTCACTTTAATGGGCATTAAATGGTCAAGAGTCACAGACTTATGTTACTTCAGGGAAAATACAATATTTTGTAAAAGACAAAACACCTTCCAGGCAGTAAAAAGCCATAAATATATTAATTATGTTTTCTATTAATTATTATATTTTTCCAGTTTTGGAAACCACTGGTTTACACAACAAGATCAGTCGTAAAAGAAAAAACTGCATGAGTTGACGACCAAGAAATCCAAAGATACATGTATGTTCAACTCAAAACATGGAGGCGTTTGTTAGATTTTATTCCTAAAACTCTTCCTCTTACATTAGATTAGATTAGATTAGATAAGACTGATTTTATTGATCCCTCTGTTGATCTCTTTCGGGAAATTATCGGGTTAATCCTTGTATCTTTTGTCTTTGTTATTTTTCTTTGATCTATGTTCTTTATTTTAAGACTCAGATTGTTTCATCTTGTTCTTCCTCTTTATTTCTCTTTGTTCTTATTTTATTTTTATTTTTATGAATCATGGCTGTATTGCTGTGTCTTATTGGAAAATAACTTTTTTAATCAATAAAGTTCTGACCTAAATTCGTTTTTCAGTTCACAGCAGACGATAGTTTCATTAAAAAAAAAGAACAAAGGTCAGATAAAAGAACAAAGTGCAAGGGATGACAAAGTGCAAATATAAAGAACGGATCAAAGAATGTTTTTTTTTTACAATAAATGAGGGAAAAACCCTCTTATTTGGATCTTATTTTAGGAAGTAAGCGGTGAAACCGGCGACTGACGGCTGCAGAACCTGCCGAGTCGAGCCGAGAGCGAAGGGTCAGAGGACTTTCAGGTCCGACCGCTTCCGACTGGAGCTCCACCATCACACGTCACTCGAGGAACCTTGTTGCAGGTCAACCTTTCAAGAGGAAAACATAAAGTGGTGTTTTCTGGATACTCTGGGATCAGGTTTTTCCTGTCCAACCTTCACACACTGGTTCCTCACCGACACACACACACTCTGCGCAGACACACACCCACGCATGTGGGTTATTTATGAGGGCGACCGCGACCACTCTTGTTGGTGACAAATGAACAACACAATCCACGATCAAATGACAAATGATTTCCACGTCTTTCCAGTTAGAAATCAGTCATGTTTACGGATGTTTTTTCTATCAGGACTTTTTTAAAGAAGGGTTTCAGTTACAGTCGAACACAAAGAGACTCGACAACACACACAGGAGTCAGCAACACAACTATTGTGTGGTTGCTCAGCACTCGTTGTTGTCCAGTTCAATACAAAAGAGATGAATCGCTAAAAACTAGCTTAGCATATTAGCACAGTATATTTAGCAACACAATGATTTTTGTGTTTAAAAACCTCTGTGGTTTGTGTTTTTAAGAGTTTTTTCTTCTTTACTTTTTAGTACGAGTTGAGCCGTGAAGATACTCTGGAGCGACACGTTGTGACTTGCTGGACGTTCACGACAGTTACAACAATCACTCGAACTTAGTGTAAACACAACTTTTCTCTTACCATTCAAAACTGTACATGAGGATAAACGTTGTGATATCAGCAGCTACATTACTTAGAAATACATTTAAAATGTTTCAAATACTTGCATTTATCCATAGTATAATTATTATTATGTCAAATATAGTTAAAATAACAAATAAATACACATTTGTGTCAGAGTTGTGGGTTTTTGCTGCATTATACTACGATCATTTGTTCTTGTTAATTATATATATATATATATGATCATCAATATTCCAAGTTGCTGATGGTTTTCGGCAGTTTTTCCAACTTGAACATACGTCGAGTGTGTGGGTGTTTAGACAAACAAAACATCTACATTTCCATGTTGGCTGCATCCATGACCTGTCAATCATATCCCGGAATATTTGGGCAATCACTTCCTGAGGGGGCGAAACATGCCTTCCAAGTACGACGACGATGGGAATATAAATGAATACATATTGAAAGATACAGGGTTGGTAGTGAGTATCAGACAGAGTGTAATTATTCTATGATGGAGCTGTACTTTTAATGTCAATTATATACATTATATTTTAATACAATTCATGAAATAACTATAGGAATCACATATGAATGTGAAAAAAAATGATGTTGAATGTTAAGAAAAGACCGTTTATGACGAATTAAATAAATGTATAAATACTAAAGTAGTTTAAGTACAAGATGAAGTGTGATTATATCATGATAGAAATGTACTTTTAATGTAAAATAATCATTTGTATATACTTTTTATGTAAATGTAGATCATAGATTAACAATAGGAAATACTAATGAACTTAATGTTAAATCATTTCATTTAAAAACGTTTTTTTAATGACAGAAAATGATGTAAAAAATACAAAAAATAAATACTGAGGTTTAAATTATTAGTAGTTTAAGTAAAAGACTTGGTGTATTTATGCCATGAAAGAGCTATTACTGTAGTGGAAAACATTGAATTATATTCATTACTAAATCAATATAGATCATAATAGAAAGTATAGGAAATTCATACGAATTTGATACAAAGGGAATTATTTTTTTAAAGCCTTTGAATGAAAAGATTATAATAAGAAAAATAAATGAATATGGAAAGAAAAATACTTTATGTGTAGTTTAATACAATAATTAATTTTATATACAATTTTATGTGAATAACTATACGTATGAAAAAGTAGTTAATTAAAAATATTTTTTATAAAAATGTTATCAAGTTAACAGTATGAATATGAAATGAGTAGTAGTAGTTTTATTTGATTTTATTATACATATAAAAACACTTTTAAAATATATATATTTTGAATGACAAGAAAAGAAGGTTGAAAAAGTGAATTAAGCCAAAGAACAATTTTATAATTTAAATTATAACCAAACTGTTATTGAGAATTAATCAGGAATAATGTAAGTATTATAAAAACTTTCACTCATAAATATAAAGTCTGTCTCTTTCTAACCCAAACTAACCTTTAACTATCACTAACATGGTCAGTCAAGCCTCAACCACAGACCGAGACTCAAACGTCCTGAAGTTCTTCACCCGCCGACAGGTTCTGAACGAGCTTCAGGGTCAGTGGGTTCGGCGAGGAAGGATGAAGACGTGCGTCTGAAACGAAGCTGCAGAAGCAGCAGAAGCTGCGTATCCAGTGTCTGCCTCTTGCGAGAGGATGTAGCTCATGCATCTTTTAGGCGTGGACAGGAAAAGGTCGCTTTTTGAGGGGGATCCCTGCAGCTCTGGCCTCTGTGGCCGCCAAACGGGGGTCAAAGAGGACCTTAGACCCCATCGATAGTCACGTCTGTCCATATATATCTGGTTAAATACACGTTTAATATTCAGGATTGAAGCGACTTCATGGAAGTTAACACTGTTTATTATCGATCGATCATCTCGGACCTGATCGATCGAGAAGTTCTCGAAAAAGGTTTTTAACTTCTTGAATCAAACGATCGTCGTCGCTCGAGTCAGAAACTTGACGTTGGAAGGTCGTGGATGTGGTGAGATCTTCGTGAAGAGAAAGAGAAGCGAGGACTTACTGGAGCTGGAGCTGTTGGAAGCTTCCATCACGGAGGACCTTCAGAGCTGTTGTGGCAGAAACAGAAAATAAAGCATCAATTCAAAGTTTCAGGTGATTTTTTTTACAAACAATTTTGATTATTGTTACACAAATAACATGATAAATGGTGTTAATTATTTAATAAATGAAACTGAAATATTTTACAAGTATAAACTGTATATGTATGTATTTTATAAGTATTTTTACAAGTATAACCTGTATATGTATGTATTTTATAAGTATTTTTACAAGTATAACCTGTATATGTATGTATTTTATAAGTATTTCAATAATAGTAAAATAACAATGTTTTAATGTATTTATTTTTAACTAAAGGTTACATTTTGGTGAAACTTTTACAATCAGAAAAATACACAAAAGGATAAAGTAATACAACTAGAACATGTATTGATTAATACAAGTCGTTTCAAGTATTGATTTCATACCAATAGTTAATACACACACGAGTCACATTAACAGTCATTTTAAAACAATGTTAAAGTTTAATTTATAAGCATTTAAATCCACATTGTGTTGTATTATATTATATTATATTAGAAGGTATTTTACCAGGAGAATACTCACACCTGTACACAATGTATCAACTGTATCCACCGTGTAACATTTACAAAAATAATATATATACATATATATATATAAAAAGATAAATATATGTTTATATATAGAGAGAGATATATGATCAATTAAAGTGACGTCAATTAAATATTAAATACAAAGTTTTAATCCAGTTTTAATATCACATTTTTACACAACATGTCAATTAGCATGATTTTCTATTCACTACGTTACATTAATATTAATAAACATTTCATTGAAATCCCATTAAAAACAAGTTACCTTCACGAGTCTTCCCTGAGCGAAGATGACAGATGGAGGTCCTGGTGTTGTTTCCTCCTCCCTGGCAGGAAAAACACAAATATTTTCAGTGTTTTTTTGTGTGTGTTTCCTTCAATTCATAAAAGCTCTAGTGGGTTGAAAATAAATAAATAAAAAAACACAGCAGTGACGCATTTCAGAGACGCATGGGAAAGTTTGGAGGAGTTAAGGAGGCGCATCTTCTTCTTCTTCTTCTTCTTCTTCTTCTTCTTCTTCTTCTTCTGCGCCACAACATCTGCTCCAGAAAAAGAAGCGTGAGATGTTGACTTACTTGGGTCCTAGACGAGGGACATGTTGCCTTCACGAGCTGCGCCTGCGTTCACAGGAACCTCCAGGAGCCTCAACAAGTTTGGCGAAGGAAAGAAAGCGAGGGATGATCGAACTGGATCCACCGGTTCCTGAGGAATTAGCCATAGCGACGACAGGGAGCAGCCAGACTTTTTTTTTTTCTCTCTTCTGCGCCTGAGTCTGTGTCACTCCTGCTGAACAAAGATCTGATGCTCAGAGATGCTCACTCAAGGTCGGACCGTGAACGCGTCACGAGCGCCGGCTTTTTTTTTTTTTCATCGTGACATTTTTCTGCTCCGGAGATGAAATGATGTTTTTCAACAGGTGATCCGATCCCCCGCGTGCGTGCGCGTGCGTGCGTGCGCGTGCGTCAGTCTCACCTGAGCGCGAGCCCGCGCCGACTTCACGCTCGTGCCGGCGCGTGAGCTCTTGGACCTGAAGGCTCCTCCGTGACTTCCTCCATCATCTCCTCCTCCATCTCCATCTCCACCTTTCCTGCACCTCCTCCTCCATATTTTCCTGCATCTCCTCCTCCATCTTTCCTGCACCTCCTCCTCCATCTTTTCCTGCATCTCCTCCTCCATCTTTTCCTGCATCTCCTCCTCCATCATCTCTTCCATCACCTCCTCCTCCATATTTTCCTCCATCTCCTCCTCCATCTTTCCTGCACCTCCTCCCTCATCTCCTCCTCCATCTTCTCCTGAATCACCTGCATCTCCTCCATCATTTCCTCCTCCATCTCCTCCTCCATCTTTCCTGCACCTCCTCCTCCATCTTTCCTGCACCTCCTCCTCCATATTTTCCTGCATCTCCTCCTCCATCTTTCCTGCACCTCCTCCTCCATCTTTCCTGCACCTCCTCCTCCATATTTTCCTGCATCTCCTCCTCCATCTTCTCCTCCATCACCTCCTCCTCCATCTTTCCTATCATCTCCTCCTCCCTCACCTCCATCTTTTCCTGCATCTCCTCCTCCATCTTTTCCTGCATCTCCTCCTCCATCATCTCCTCCTCCATCATCTCCTCCATCATCTCCTCCTCCATCATCTCCTCCATCTTTCCTGCACCTCCTCCTCCATCATCTCCTCCTCCATCTTCTCCTGCATCTTTCCTGCATCTCCTCCATCATCTCCTCCTCCATCATCTCCTCCATCATCTCCTCCATCATCTCCTCCATCTTTCCTGCACCTCCTCCTCCATCATCTCCTCCTCCATCTTCTCCTGCATCTTTCCTGCATCTCCTCCATCATCTCCTCCTCCATCATCTCCTCCATCATCTCCTCCATCATCTCCTGCTGCACCAGCGTCACTCAGATAGTCTGACGCCGAACCCGAGGAGGACGATTGGGTTTCAAAAAAAGGGCCTCGTTTTGTGGAGCGAGTGCGTCCAGGCACAGCAACAAGTGCGTCCAGGCACAGCAACAAGTGCGTCCAGGCACAGCAACAAGTGCGTCCAGGCACTGCAACAAGTGCGTCCAGGCACAGCAACAAGTGCGTCCAGGCACAGCAACAAGTGCGTCCAGGCACAGCAACAAGTGCGTCCAGGCTCAGCAACAAGTGCGTCCAGGCTCAGCAACAAGTGCGTCCAGGCTCAGCAACAAGTGCGTCCAGGCACAGCAACAAGTGCGTCCAGGCACAGCAACAAGTGCGTCCAGGCACAGCAACAAGTGCGTCCAGGCACAGCAACAAGTGCGTCCAGGCACAGCAACAAGTGTGTCCAGGCTCAGCAACAAGTGCGTCCAGGCTCAGCAACAAGTGCGTCCAGGCACAGCAACAAGTGCGTCCAGGCTCAGCAACAAGTGCGTCCAGGCTCAGCAACAAGTGCGTCCAGGCACAGCAACAAGTGCGTCCAGGCACAGCAACAAGTGCGTCCAGGCACAGCAACAAGTGTGTCCAGGCTCAGCAACAAGTGCGTCCAGGCTCAGCAACAAGTGCGTCCAGGCACAGCAACAAGTGCGTCCAGGCACAGCAACAAGTGCGGGAAACACAGTGAAATTAAACACTTGTTGCTCTTTTGGTCCAATTACTCACAGTCCTGGAGCCTCTGAAGAGTATTTTAAAGAGTATTTTCTTTACCAAAATGATTTGAAATATATCATTATTTACATTTATATATATTACATCACATTTATATTTATATGTATATATATTTTTATATATACATGAAGTGTTCTAGTTGTACTACTTTAGAGTTTTGTGTATTTCTTTATTTTAAAAGTTTCACTCAAATGTAACCCTTGATTAAAAATACATATATATATATATATATATATACATACATACATACATACATACATATATATATCTCAAGGGTTACATTTGAGTGAAACTTTTAAAATAAGAAAAATACCCAAAAAGTAGTACAACTAGAACATGTATTGATTAATACAAGTTGTTGTAATATTATATTACATTAGAAAGTATTTTACCTGGAGAATACTCACACCTGTACACAATGTACCAACTGTATCCACCGTTTAACATTAAAAAAAAAATATATATATATATATATATAAAATATAAATATGTTTCTATATATACAGATATATATAGAGACATATGATCAATTAAATATCATTAAATACAAAGTTTTAATCCAGTTTTAACAAACACATGGACATTTCTAAATAAAATGTGAATTAAATTATTATATTATATTTTTTTTTCTTAATTATTAAAAATGAATTGATAGTAGTTTTTTTTTACCGACACTGTGTCTTTTAATTGATACCAAAGAGAGAAGATGACGGACTAACCCAGGAGCCAAGGTCTCAAGTAAGACAGATCCAGAATCATTTATTTATTTATCATTTAAATATCTTGTCTTTTTTAATTGTAATATTTTAGCAGCATAACACGATATCGACATTGAAACGGTGAAGATCAAGTCATTAAAACAAAAAAAATGTAAATTATAAATAAAGCTAATTATAAATTGAAGTCAAATATGAAAGTTGTGAGTTAATATTGTGCTTTCGTTCAATCTGAGGTGGAATCTATCGCCTGATACGCTTGAATAACAACTTAATAAAACATTATAACGTAACATCATTTATATAAATATAAATAACACTACTTAAGATAATAGTATATAACACTATATCTATCATGCAGGAGCCAAGGTCTCAAGCCAGCCACATATGCACATCATTTATAACTTCATTAAGTTTCTTTTTACGATTGATTTGCTCATTTTTGTGTTTTAAGCTTTAAATTAAACCCCTTGTTTTTTTATTCAATTTTAGTTTCTTTTTTACAGAGTAAATGATACATTTAAGGCAAAAATGAAACATTTATCTGAGATGAAATGTATGGCCAAAGAATATCAACTGAGTGAATCTAAAATATGAATAAACATGAATATTACTACAATATAAAATAAATAAATATAAAAAATATATATATATATATTTAAAAGTAGATACATTATGTCTCAGAAGAGGTGGTTTGTTCATTACTGGTCATTTCCTTTATGAAGAATCACATCATATGTATTTAAACACAAACATTTTCCTTTGTTTCATATTCGTTGCATTATTTCCTTTGATATATGTTCTTTATATTTGCACTTTGTTCCTTTCTTTGCCCTTTGTTCTTGTTCTTGTTTTTATGAAACTCGCTGTAATGAACTGGAAACACAATTTCCTGAAGACTTTATTATCCAGAAAGAATCTTTCTATATTGAAAATGAAAATATGAAGAAATATTTGTTATGTTTTATGTTGTTTTTCTTCCTTTTTTGCCATTTTTTTCGATTATTAAATCCTGTAAAAGTTGTTTTTGTCGTCAACTCTTCGGTAAAGTGTCAGAAAAACCAACCACACGACGAAGACTTTAACGTTTCCATTGAAATGAACGTCCAGTTGTTCAAGAACCTCTGCAACTGAACCACAAAAACTCTGAAAGAAAAGTTTCCGGACGAAGAAAAAACTTGATGTTCATCGTAAATCTCGAACGAAACGAAGGAGCCTCGAGCTCGACGTCAACTTCCTCCACGTTAACGAACAATAACATTATCTCAGAGTTCTGGAAAAAGCAGTTGATTTATATTCAGAACGACTTCGCAGACTCGCGGCGATCGATGATTGGCTATGAAGGCTCGGCTAATGTATGGATCGTGAAGAGAGTCTGATGAACTCGTGTAAACTTATGCAAGTATTGATCGCTGCAGGAATGATCAGGTCAACACTCGCGCGGATCAATGAATCAGGCCAGCGGTGCTCGCAGCGTAATCGTCATTCTAGTTATTTCTTATTGTATATTCACGATATTCTTCATTGATTGTTTCCTAAAGTGTTTTCTGGGGGTCCTTACTTTTTCAGTCTGACCTTCTGGAAGTTTTCACCAACAAATGCATACAAAATAAAAGAGTTAAATACAATCAAATGTATAATAAAACATGGAGGGAATCAGTTGCAGGAAACTTTTTAATAGTAATTATTAAAGATAAATTAAATCATTGGAGTTTAATAACATCAAAAACCACAATGGAATACAATTTATAAATCGAATAAAAACAAAATAAAATAAAATAATAATTAAAAAATAATAATAATAAAATAATAATAATAATAATAATAATAATAATATAATAATAATAATAATACAAATAAAATAAAATAAAATAAGACATAATAATAATAAATTAATTAAATTAAATTAAATTAAATAAAAAAAAAAAAAAATAAAAATAATAAAAAAAAAAAAATAATAATAAAATAAAAATGAAAATAAACATAAAAGTAAAAATAATAATAAAAATAAAAATAAAAATGAAAATAAAAATGAAAATGAAAATAAATAAAAAATAAATAAAAATAAAAATAAAAATAAAAATAAAAATAAAAATAAAAATAAAAATAAATATAAATATAAATATAAATATAAATATAAATAAATAAATAAAAAATAATAATAAAATAAATACAAAAGTAAAAATAAAAATAAAAAAATAAATAAAAATAAAAATAAAAATAAAAATAAAAATAAAAATAAAAATCAAAAATAAAAATAAATATAAATATAAATATAAAAATAAATATAAATAAATAAATAAATTAAAAATAATAAAAAATAAATACAAAAGTAAAATAAAAATAAAAATAAAAATAAAAATTAAAATAAAAATAAAAATAAAAATAAAAATAAAAATAAAAATAAAAATAAAAATAAAAATAAAAATAAAAATAAAAATAAAAATAGTTGGTCTTGTCAGACGTCAACGAACCAAAAATACTTTTAGGGTTTGAACATATTTCTCTCTCTATGTCTAGTTAATGTTTAAAACCGTGTTTTCACCGGTGCAAGAAAGTTAACTCTAGTTATTATCTTTCATACTGTAGCGACATCTGCCGGCAGGTGTTTGAACAACACGATGAATCACTTCCATCACAGACCAGGAGATGGCGGTGTTGTATTTAAACTACCAAGTTTTAAGAGCCACTAGTTTCAATGAACAGATTTAAATTGATTTAAATTCACATTATTTCTAACTTCTATCAGTCGTTCGTTATTTTATTCATAAAGTTCAAGCTCCAGCCAAAGAAAAGAAATTGAAAAATAGAAAAGCTTGAAAGAAGAATATTAGTGAAAATAAGTCAAACAAACGTGTACTCATGTCAATACCGATCTTTGGCGCCATCTTTCGGTTCATTTGTGTAAATTGTGGCAGAAAAATAGTTTTGTCTTGAGGATTGTTTTTGAGGAAATCTATTAAAATAATGACGTTCGTTTTTCTGAAGGAAATGTTTTAGTTTTATTTAATACATTTTCTTCAGCATATTTTTTTATTTTAATGGAACAAACAATACACACACATACAAGAAACACACATACAGGACACACACACACATACAAGATACACACACATACAATAAACACACATACAGGACACACACACGTAAAAGACACAGATAAACAAGACACACACACATGCAACACACACACACATGCAACACACACACAAACAAGACACACACACATGCAAGACACACACACAAGACACACACATACGGATCAATAAAGTTTTACCTTATCTTACACACAGACATGCAAGACACACACACACATGCAAGACACACACACAAGACATACAAACATGCAAGACACACACACACACACACACATGCAAGACACACACACAAGACATACAAACATGCAAGACACGCACACACACACACACACACATGCAAGACACACACACAAGACATACAAACATGCAAGACACGCACACACACACACACACATACATGCAAGACACACACACAAGACATACAAACATGCAAGACACGCACACACACACACACACACACATGCAACACACACACATACAAGACACACACACATGCAAGACACACACATGCAACACACACAAGACACACACACATGCAAGACACACACACAAGACACACACACAAGACACACACAAACAAGACACACATACATGCAAGACACACACACAAGACACACACATGCAACATATCCACATGCAAGACACACACACACACACACATGCAACACACACACATACAAGACACACACACATGCAAGACACACACACAAGACACACACACATACAAGACATACACACATGCAAGACACACACACACACAAGACACACACACATACAAGACACACACACAAGACACACACAAACAAGACACACACACACATATCCACATGCAAGACACACACACACACACACACATGCACACACACACATACAAGACACACACACATGCAAGACACACACACCACACACACACACACATGCAAGACACACACACACAAGACACACACACATACAAGACACACACAAGACACACACACAGGACACACACAACAAGACACACAACATGCAAGACACACACACAAGACACACAAACAGAGACACATGCACAGACACACACACACAAGACAAACACAAACAAGACACACACATGCAACATATCCACATGCAAGACACACATACACACACATGCAACACACACACACACAAGACACACACACATACAAGACACACACACACACATGCAAGACACACACACAAGACACACATACAAGACACACACACACGTGCAAGACACACAGCGTCAAACAATAAAAAAAAAACAACTTTAAAAACAATTTAAAAAGCAGGTTTATTTTGTATTATTTACCGACTTTAGCAAATGAAAGACAACAGATATTATATACTTTTTTTTCCAGTCATTATCATGCAGTAAACGTTTTGTCAAATATCCTCCGTAATTAACCCATCAATTAATTCAACTTGTTTTATAAACTCGTTCAAAGTTCCGTGTTCTCTTGATCGTCCAGCAGAGGGCACTAGTGTTCCTTGTGATACATTAAAGAGTCTAAGAAAGATCATCAGCTTCCGGTCGCATCATCTTGAGAATAAAAAAAAGCAACAATGGAGACATTTTGTTGAGAATAAGATGCAACATGTTGAGGTTTATTTAGAAAAAAATGATAGAAAAAGAAAAACGTCAAATGTCTGATTATAAAACCTTTATTTCAGCTTCATATACTTTCTTAAAGCAGCTCAAAGTTAAGACTTGACTTGTTTTTAAGTTGTAAAAATAACACATTTCTGTCTCTGAATCCTTCGCTGTCAAACATTTAGCAGATGCTGCTGCTTCTGTGACTCTGGTTTCCTCCCATCGTCCGTAGAAGATTCTCAGATGTCATAGTGTAGCTTATGAGTGAGTGTTTGACTCTCACCCTGGGTAGCTGGGAGGGACTCGAACCCTTCAGTGATGTTTTAGTGAGTATATCCTGAACACAAGTGTGCGACTGTTGTGTAGCTCATCAACTATTGATGTTTCAAACACAAACACCATCAAAAGTTACACAAAAAAATATCTAATTCATCTTCAACTCTTGACTAGAAGCTAAAGAAGCGACGCACAATGATGACATCACAACTACAGTCATTTTCCAGGCGTGTTGATTGAAGGAAGTTAAGTTGCTGCAGGCGACGCATGAATAGATGTGAGACTCACACAAGCAAGACACACAAAAGCAAGACACACACGAACAAGACACACACAAGCAAGACACACACAAGCAAGACACACACAAGCAAGACACACACAAGCAAGACACACACGAACAAGACACACATAAGCAAGACACACACAAGCAAGACACACACGAACAAGACACACACAAGCAAGACACAGACAAGCAAGACACACACAAGCAAGACAGACACATGCAATACACACACAAGCAAGACACAATCAAGCAAGACACACACAAGCAAGACACACACATGCAAGACACACACAAGCAAGACACAATCAAGCAAGACACACAGAAGCAAGACACACACATGCAAGACACACACAATCAAGACACACACAATAAAGACACACACAATCAAGACACACACATGCAAGACACACACAAGTAAGACCCTCACAAGCAAGAAACACACAAGCAAGACACACACAATCAAGACTCACACAATCAAGACTCACACATGCAAGACACACACAATCAAGACATACACAATCAAGACTCACACAATGAACACACACAATCAAGAAACACACACATGCAAGACACACATAATCAAGACACACACAATCAAGACACACACAATAAAGACACACACAATCAAGACACACACATGCAAGACACACACAAGTAAGACCCTCACAAGCAAGACACACACATGCAAGACACACACAATCAAGACACACACAATCAAGACTCACACAATCAAGACATACACAATCAAGACTCACACAATGAAGACACACAAATGCAAGACACACAATCAAGACACACACATGCAAGACACACAATCAAGAAACACACACATGCAAGACTCACACAAGCAAGACACACATACAAGATTCACACAAGCAAGACTCACACAAGCAAGACACACACAATCAAGACACACACATGCAAGACACACATACATGACACACACATGCAAGACACACACATGCAAGACACACGTACAAGACACACACATGCAAGAGAGACACAAATGCAAGACACACACAAGCAAGACACACACACTCAAGACCAAGACATGCAAGAAACACACAATCAAGACCAACACATGCAAACACACACATGCAAGACACACACATGCAAGACACACACAAACAGGACACACACAAGCAAGACACACACAATCAAGACACACACATGCAAGACACACACAATCAAGACACACACATGCAAGACACACTCTCTTACAAGACACACACATGCAAGACACACAAAATCAAGACCAACACATGCAAGACACACACAAGCAAGACACACAAATGCAAGACACACAAGCAAGACACACACAAGCAAGACACACACATGCAAGACACACACAATCAAGACACACACAATCAAGACACACACAATCAAGACACACACATGCAAGACACACACAAGCAAGACACAATCAAGCAAGACACACAGAAGCAAGACACACACATGCAAGACACACACAATCAAGACACACACAATAAAGACACACACAATCAAGACACACACATGCAAGACACACACAAGTAAGACCCCAAGCAAGACACACAAGCAAGACACACACAATCAAGACTCACACAATCAAGACTCACACATGCAAGACACACACAATCAAGACATACACAATCAAGACTCACACAATGAACACACACAAATGCAAGACACACAATCAAGAAACACACACATGCAAGACACACATAATCAAGGCTCACACAATCAAGACACACACATGCAAGACACACATTCAAGAAACACACACATGCAAGACTCACACAAGCAAGACACACACATACAAGACACACACATGCAAGACACACACAAGCAAGACACACACAATCAAGACACACACAATAAAGACACACACAATCAAGAATCACACAATCAAGACTCACACATGCAAGACACACACAATCAAGACATACACAATCAAGACTCACACAATGAAGACACACAAATGCAAGACACACGTACAAGACACACACATGCAAGAGACACACAAATGCAAGGAACACACACAAGCAAGACACACACAATCAAGACACACACATGCAAGACACACAACTCTCTTTATCTCAACTTGCTTTGATAAGTGATATTATAATGTTACGTTTCTCTGACACTAGAGGGAGCCAGAATCCATCTGTTCAATCTTACGTATTAGTGCTTTAATCCTGAAGCGTCAACATACGACATAGACGTGTCCTCGACCTCCTTGTCCTCGACCTCCTTGTCCTCGACCTCCTTGCCCTCCACCTCCTTGTCCTCGACCTCCTTGTCCTCGACCTCCTTGTCCTCGACCTCCTTGTCCTCGACCTCCTTGTCCTCGACCTCCTTGCCCTCCACCTCCTTGTCCTCGACCTCCTTGTCCTCGACCTCCTTGTCCTCCTCGACCTCCTTGTCCTCGACTCTCCTTGTTCCTCGACCTCCTTGTCCTCGACCTCGTTGTCCTCGACCTCGTTGTCCTCGACCTCCTTGTCCTCGACCTCCTTGTCCTCCACCTCCTTGTCCTCGACCTCCTTGTCCTCTGAGCCTCCTTGTCCTCGACTCCTTGTCCTCGACCTCCTTGTCCTCGACCTCCTTGTCCTCCACCTCCTTGTCCTCCACCTCCTCGTCCTCCACCTCCTTGTCCCTCGACCTCCTTGTCCTCGACCTCCTTGTCCTCCACCCTCCTTGTCCTCCACCTCCTTGTCCTCGACCTCCTTGTCCTCCACCTCCTTGTCCTCCACCTCCTTGTCCTCCACCTCCTTGTCCTCGACCTCCTTGTCCTCGACCTCCTTGTCCTCGACCTCCTTGTCCTCCACCTCCTTGTCCTCGACCTCCTTGTCCTCCACCTCCTTGTCCTCCACCTCCTTGTCCTCGACCTCCTTGTCCTCCACCTCCTTGTCCTCGACCTCCTTGTCCTCCACCTCCTTGTCCTCCACCTCCTTGTCCTCCACCCTCCTTGTCCTCCACCTCCTTGTCCTCCACCTCCTTGTCCTTCACCTCCTTGTCCTCGACCTCCTTGTCCTCCACCTCCTTGTCCTCGACCTCCTTGTCCTCCACCTCCTTGTCCTCGACCTCCTTGTCCTCGACCTCCTTGTCCTCGACCTCCTTGTCCTCCACCTCCTTGTCCTCGACCTCCTTGTCCTCCACCTCCTTGTCCTCCACCTCCTTGTCCTCGACCTCCTTGTCCTCGACCTCCTTGTCCTCCACCTCCTTGTCCTCCACCTCCTTGTCCTCCACCTCCTTGTCCTCGACCTCCTTGTCCTCGACCTCCTTGTCCTCAACCTCCTTGTCCTCCACCTCCTTGTCCTCCACCTCCTTGTCCTCGACCTCCTTGTCCTCGACCTCCTTGTCCTCCACCTCCTTGTCCTCGACCTCCTTGTCCTCCACCTCCTTGTCCTCGACCTCCTTGTCCTCGACCTCCTTGTCCTCGACCTCCTTGTCCTCGACCTCCGTCCACCCCGTCCTCGACCTCCTTGTCCTCCACCTCCTTGTCCTCGACCTCCTTGTCCTCGACCTCCTTGTCCTCGACCTCCTTGTCCTCGACCTCCTTGTCCTCCACCTCCTTGTCCTCCACCTCCTTGTCCTCCACCTCCTTGTCCTCCACCTCCTTGTCCTCCACCTCCTTGTCCTCGACCTCCTTGTCCTCGACCTCCTTGTCCTCGACCTCCACCTCCTTGTCCTCCACCTCCTTGTCCTCCACCTCCTTGTCCTCCACCTCCTTGTCCTCGACCTCCTTGTCCTCGACCTCCTTGTCCTCCACCTCCTTGTCCTCCACCTCCTTGTCCTCGACCTCCTTGTCCTCGACCTCCTTGTCCTCCACCTCCTTGTCCTCCACCTCCTTGTCCTCCACCTCCTTGTCCTCCACCTCCTTGTCCTCCACCTCCTTGTCCTCGACCTCCTTGTCCTCGACCTCCTTGTCCTCCACCTCCTTGTCCTCCACCTCCTTGTCCTCGACCTCCTTGTCCTCCACCTCCTTGTCCTCGACCTCCTTGTCCTCGACCTCCTTGTCCTCCACCTCCTTGTCCTCGACCTCCTTGTCCTCCACCTCCTTGTCCTCCACCTCCTTGTCCTCGACCTCCTTGTCCTCGACCTCCTTGTCCTCGACCTCCTTGTCCTCCACCTCCTTGTCCTCCACCTCCTTGTCCTCGACCTCCTTGTCCTCCACCTCCTTGTCCTCGACCTCCTTGTCCTCGACCTCCTTGTCCTCGACCTCCTTGTCCTCCACCTCCTTGTCCTCGACCTCCTTGTCCTCCACCTCCTTGTCCTCCACCTCCTTGTCCTCGACCTCCTTGTCCTCGACCTCCTTGTCCTCCACCTCCTTGTCCTCCACCTCCTTGTCCTCCACCTCCTTGTCCTCGACCTCCTTGTCCTCGACCTCCTTGTCCTCGACCTCCTTGTCCTCCACCTCCTTGTCCTCCACCTCCTTGTCCTCCACCTCCTTGTCCTCGACCTCCTTGTCCTCGACCTCCTTGTCCTCGACCTCCTTGTCCTCGACCTCCTTGTCCTCCACCTCCTTGTCCTCGACCTCCTTGTCCTCCACCTCCTTGTCCTCCACCTCCTTGTCCTCGACCTCCTTGTCCTCCACCTCCTTGTCCTCCACCTCCTTGTCCTCCACCTCCTTGTCCTCCACCTCCTTGTCCTCCACCTCCTTGTCCTCGACCTCCTTGTCTCACCTCCTTGTCCTCCACCTCCTTGTCCTCCACCTCCTTGTCCTCCGACCTCCTTGTCCTCGACCTCCTTGTCCTCCACCTCCTTGTCCTCGACCTCCTTGTCCTCGACCTCCTTGTCCTCCACCTCCTTGTCCTCCACCTCCTTGTCCTCCACCTCCTTGTCCTCCACCTCCTTGTCCTCGACCTCCTTGTCCTCCACCTCCTTGTCCTCGACCTCCTTGTCCTCCACCTCCTTGTCCTCCACCTCCTTGTCCTCGACCTCCTTGTCCTCCACCTCCTTGTCCTCCACCTCCTTGTCCTCCACCTCCTTGTCCTCGACCTCCTTGTCCTCGACCTCCTTGTCCTCCACCTCCTTGTCCTCCACCTCCTTGTCCTCCACCTCCTTGTCCTCCACCTCCTTGTCCTCGACCTCCTTGTCCTCGACCTCCTTGTCCTCCACCTCCTTGTCCTCGACCTCCTTGTCCTCGACCTCCTTGTCCTCGACCTCCTTGTCCTCCACCTCCTTGTCCTCCACCTCCTTGTCCTCGACCTCCTTGTCCTCCACCTGACCCTTGTCCTCGACCTCCTTGTCCTCGACCTCCTTGTCCTCCACCTCCTTGTCCTCCACCTCCTTGTCCTCCACCTCCTTGTCCTCGACCTCCTTGTCCTCCACCTCCTTGTCCTCCACCTCCTTGTCCTCCACCTCCTTGTCCTCGACCTCCTTGTCTCGCACCTCCTTGTCCTCGACCTCCTTGTCCTCGACCTCCTTGTCCTCCACCTCCTTGTCCTTCACCTCCTTGTCCTCCACCTCCTTGTCCTCACACCTCCTTGTCCTCGACCTCCTTGTCCTCGACCTCCTTGTCCTCCACCTCCTTGTCCTCGACCTCCTTGTCCTCGACCTCCTTGTCCTCCACCTCCTTGTCCTCCACCTCCTTGTCCTCCACCTCCTTGTCCTCGACCTCCTTGTCCTCCACCTCCTTGTCCTCCACCTCCTTGTCCTCCACCTCCTTGTCCTCCACCTCCTTGTCCTCCACCTCCTTGTCCTCCACCTCCTTGTCCTTCACCTCCTTGTCCTCCACCTCCTTGTCCTCCACCTCCTTGTCCTCGACCTCCTTGTCCTCGACCTCCTTGTCCTCCACCTCCTTGTCCTCCACCTCCTTGTCCTCCACCTCCTTGTCCTCGACCTCCTTGTCCTCGACCTCCTTGTCCTCGACCTCCTCCTCCACCTCCTTGTCCTCCACCTCCTTGTCCCGACCTCCTTGTCCTCGACCTCCTTGTCCTCCACCTCCTTGTCCTCCACCTCCTTGTCCTCCACCTCCTTGTCCTCCACCTCCTTGTCCTCGACCTCCTTGTCCTCGACCTCCTTGTCCTCCACCTCCTTGTCCTCCACCTCCTTGTCCTCCACCTCCTTGTCCTCCACCTCCTTGTCCTCGACCTCCTTGTCCTCGACCTCCTTGTCCTCGACCTCCTTGTCCTCCACCTCCTTGTCCTCCACCTCCTTGTCCTCGACCTCCTTGTCCTCGACCTCCTTGTCCTCCACCTCCTTGTCCTCCACCTCCTGTCCTCCACCTCCTTGTCCTCCTCACCCTTGTCCTCCACCTCCTTGTCCTCCACCTCCTTGTCCTCCACCTCCTTGTCCTCGACCTCCTTGTCCTCCACCTCCTTGTCCTTCACCTTCCTTGTCCTTGACCTCCTTGTCCTCGACCTCCTTGTCCTCCACCTCCTTGTCCTCGACCTCCTTGTCCTCCACCTCCTTGTCCTCCACCTCCTTGTCCTCGACCTCCTTGTCCTCGACCTCCTTGTCCTCCACCTCCTTGTCCTCCACCTCCTTGTCCTCCACCTCCTTGTCCTCCACCTCCTTGTCCTCCACCTCCTTGTCCTCGACCTCCTTGTCCTCGACCTCCTTGTCCTCGACCTCCTTGTCCTCCACCTCCTTGTCCTCCACCTCCTTGTCCTCGACCTCCTTGTCCTCCACCTCCTTGTCCTCGACCTCCTTGTCCTCCACCTCCTTGTCCTCCACCTCCTTGTCCTCCACCTCCTTGTCCTCGACCTCCTTGTCCTCCACCTCCTTGTCCTCGACCTCCTTGTCCTCCACCTCCTTGTCTTCGCGTCACAATAACGACTCAAAGACTCCGAGGACGAAGTCGTCCGTGGATCGATGTTCTGCCATGAGTGGCGCTCGCAGCGACTCCTGCTCGCTCCACTGAGCAGTCGTCCGAGTCACAGGCGCTCAGGCAGGAATAACACAAACACCTCTGAAAGCCGGACGCATCTTTTTCCTTCCACTGAATGTCCTGGTAAATGGGACACAAGCTAAAGGACCATCAGCGTTAACCCTCGCATCACCTGTGAGCAACACACGTTTCTACTGCAGCCATTAGCCCGGAGGACGGGCGGCGTATGTTCCTCACACCGTCGACCGAACCACTGATGGTCCAGATTGTCGCTCCGGTGTTCGCAGGATATTTACGATCACGACCCTCGTCCCTCAGAGACTCTCGTCCAGCTGGAGCCGCGAGGAGACAGATGTCACTCCACCTTCTCAAGGTCGTCAGGTCTGTAGAAACCCTGGTGAAGTAAGGTCTGCGCAGGGGGCGCACCAGCCCAGAGAGCAGCGACGGAATCGACAATCGAACACCAGGACTTGTTGAGAACAAATGACTGTTAGGATTTAAAAAAGATGGTTCAGTTCAGTTCAGTTTAAAAGAACAAGATGAACGGATAAAGATTCATGTCCTTGTTTTCAGAGTCCAGTAGGTGGCGCTGATATTTATGTGTGTACGCTCAGAGTATGGAAGTGTATCATCAGCATCATGGTTCAATTCCATGTTTTTTTTCATTGTAATGTTTAGGAAGGACACACACATGCAAGACATATACACACAAGATACACACAAACAAGAAGCACACTTTCAAGACCCACACATGCAAGAAATACACAAATATACAAGACACACACGAACAACACACAAATATAAAAGACACACACATGCAAGACATATACAAACAAGATACACACAAACAAGAAGCACACTTTCAAGACCCACACATGCAAGAAACACACAAACAACACACAAATATACAAGACACACACAAACAACACACACACAAACAACACACAAATATAAAAGACACACACATGCAAGACATACACAAACAACACACAAATAAACAAGACACACACAAACAACACACAAATATAAAAGACACCCAAATACAAGACACACACATGCAAGACACACTCAAACAACACACAAATAAACAAGACACACAAATACAAGACACACACAAACAACACACAAATATAAAAGACACACAAATACAAGACACACACATGCAAGACACACTCAAACAACACACAAATAACAAGACACATTAATACAAGACACACACAAACAACACACAAATATAAAAGACACACAAATACAAGACACACACATGCAAGACACACTCAAACAACATACAAATAACAAGACACATTAATACAAGACACACACAAACAACACACAAATATAAAAGACACAAATACAAGACACACACATGCAAGACACACTCAAACAACACACAAATAACAAGACACATGAATAAAAGACATACACAAACAACACACACATATACAGGACACACGAATACAAGACAGACACACACAAACAACACACCCACAAACAACGAACACACAAACAAGACACAAATATAAAAGACACACAAATACAAGACACACACATGCAAGACACACTCAAACAACACACAAATAACAAGACACATGAATAAAAGACACACACAAACAACAAACACACAAACAAGACACAAATATAAAAGACACACAAATACAAGACACACACATGCAAGACACACTCAAACAACACACAAATAACAAGACACATGAATAAAAGACACACACAAACAACAAACACACAAACAAGACACAAATATAAAAGACACACAAATACAAGACACACACATGCAAGACACACTCAAACAACACACAAATAACAAGACACATGAATAAAAGACACACACAAACAACACACACATATACAGGACACTACGAATACAAGACAGACACACACAAACAACAAACACACAAACAACAAACACACAAACAAGACACAAATATAAAAGACACACAAATACAAGACACACACATGCAAGACACACTCAAACAACACACAAATAACAAGACACATTAATAAAAGACACACACAAACAACAAACACACAAACAAGACACAAATATAAAAGACACACAAATACAAGTCACACACATGCAAGACACACTCAAACAACACACAAATAACAAGACACATGAATAAAAGACACACACAAACAACAAACACACAAACAAGACACAAATATAAAAGACACACAAATACAAGACACACACATACAAGACACACTCAAACAACACACAAATAACAAGACACATGAATAAAAGACACACACAAACAACAAACACACAAACAAGACACAAATATAAAAGACACACAAATACAAGACACACACATGCAACACACACACAAACAACACACAAATATATAAGACACACACACTTTCAAGACACACACAAGACACACGATCAAGAAGTTCAGTAATTTAACTCTTTTAAAAAATAATAACAATTTCATGAATATTTTTAAAATATTTTACTTCCATTCATTTCATTTATTGATTTGTATCGATGGGATAAGAAGTCAAATTAACTGGTGAATCAAATTCAGTTTCTTTTTTTATCTTTGACCAAAAATATGTTATTCAGCGTCAGGCGAACAAATATATGATTATTTACTGTTTAGATTTTAACAATGAATATTGTGTGACAGTGAAGAACATCTGGATCTTCTTTTTATCTCCTGAGCTGCGTCTCAAATACTTCTCTTAGTGCACTGGTTAGTATCATCAGGATAGTGTACGTACTAACTAGTAACTAATCCTCCACAGATATGGTATGTCTCAAACATACTTCTCTTAGTATACTAGAAGTTAGTATCATCAGGATAGTGTACGTACTAACTAGTAACTAATCCTCCACAGATAGTATGTCTCAAACATACTGCTCTTAGTATACTAGAAGTTAGTATCATCAGGATAGTGTACGTACTAACTAGTAACTAATCCTCCACAGATAGTATGTCTCAAACATACTTCTCTTAGTATACTAGAAGTTAGTATCATCAGGATAGTGTACGTACTAACTAGTAACTAATCCTCCACAGATAGTATGTTTCAAACATACTTCTCTTAGTACACTAGAAGTTAGTATGCATCAGGATAGTGTACGACTAACTAGTAACTAATCCTCCACAGATAGTATGTCTCAAACATACTTCTCTTAGTATACTAGAAGTTAGTATCATCAGGATAGTATACGTACTAACTAGTAACTAATCCTCCACAGATAGTATGTCTCAAACATACTTCTCTTAGTATACCAGAAGTTAGTATGCATCAGGATAGTGTACGTACTAACAAGTAACTAATCCTCCACAGATAGTATGTCTCAAACATACTTCTCTTAGTATACTAGAAGTTAGTATCATCAGGATAGTGTACGTACTAACTAGTAACTAATCCTCCACAGATAGTATGTCTCAAACATACTTCTCTTAGTATACTAGAAGTTAGTATCATCAGGATAGTGTACGTACTAACTAGTAACTAATCCTCCACAGATAGTATGTCTCAAACATACTTCTCTTAGTATACTAGAAGTTTGTATGCATCAGGATAGTGTACATACTAACTAGTAACTAATCCTCCACAGATAGTATGTCTCAAACATACTTCTCTTAGTATACTAGAAGTTAGTATCATCAGGATAGTGTACGTAATAACTAGTAACTAATCCTCCACAGATAGTATGTCTCAAACATACTTCTCTTAGTATACTAGAAGTTAGTATCATCAGGATAGTGTACGTACTAACTAGTAACTAATCCTCCACAGATAGTATGTCTCAAACATACTTCTCTTAGTATACTAGAAGTTAGTATCATCAGGATAGTGTACGTACTAACTAGTAACTAATCCTCCACAGATAGTATGTCTCAAACATACTTCTCTTAGTATACTAGAAGTTAGTATGCATCAGGATAGTGTACGTACTAACTAGTAACTAATCCTCCACAGATAGTATGTCTCAAACATACTTCTCTTAGTATACCAGAAGTTAGTATGCATCAGGATAGTGTACGTACTAACTAGTAACTAATCCTCCACAGATAGTATGTCTCAAACATACTTCTCTTAGTATACTAGAAGTTAGTATCATCAGGATAGTGTACGTACTAACTAGTAACTAATCCTCCACAGATAGTATGTCTCAAACATACTTCTCTTAGTATACTAGAAGTTAGTATCATCAGGATAGTGTACGTACTAACTAGTAACTAATCCTCCACAGATAGTATGTCTCAAACATACTTCTCTTAGTATACTAGAAGTTAGTATCATCAGGATAGTGTACGTACTAACTAGTAACTAATCCTCCACAGATAGTACGTCTCAAACATACTTCTCTTAGTATACTAGAAGTTAGTATCATCAGGATAGTGTACGTACTAACTAGTAACTAATCCTCCACAGATAGTATGTCTCAAACATACTTCTCTTAGTATACTAGAAGTTAGTATCATCAGGATAGTGTACGTACTAACTAGTAACTAATCCTCCACAGATAGTATGTCTCAAACATACTTCTCTTAGTATACTAGAAGTTAGTATCATCAGGATAGTGTACGTACTAACTAGTAACTAATCCTCCACAGATAGTATGTCTCAAACATACTTCTCTTAGTATACTAGAAGTTAGTATCATCAGGATAGTGTACGTACTAA
>JACEEU010000710.1:2503761-2533761 GCA_016630915.1 Callionymus lyra
TAGAATGTGTATGTTTTGATTGATCACTCAAGTCATTTCTGTCATTATCTCAATGAGCGACACAATAAAAAACTCTTTCTATTGCTGCAGAAAAAACTGTGTGATTCTGGTTCATGTTAGAGACGAAGGATTGTGTATCAGTTGTGTTGTTGCAGGTTCATTACACACACAGTACCTCCGTGTTGAGAGACTCACCAGAGACACGAACACGACTAATCTCATTAAAGGTTTACAAATCCAGATGTGCATGTTTTCTTTTCATCACATTCTCTTCATTTTAATCCAGCGAGTAAATCCGTCCGCGCAGCAGTTTAATACCGTCGTGACAATGATGTATTTAAAGGTGTTGCAGGAAAGACACGAGGATTCTGGGAATTCCAGACAAAATACTCTGTTGAGGATCAATGTTGTTGTTATGATCCTGGAGTTTCAAAATAGAAAAAGAGCAGATTAGGGTTGGATTGATTTAATCCCAGATGAGTTCAGGGATTCGCTCAGAGACTCTAGTCACGGATCGTTTTACTTTTGGTTTATTTGCAGTTCAAACCGACTAAATGTTGCATAAACGACTATAAACTCTGTTTTCTTACTCTTTCTAGATCTTCACAATATACTGGATGATAATAATGATTGATGTGGAAACAGTTTTAGTCTCGGATGGTCAGTCCAATATTCTGGGTTAGGCTCTGATTTATTGATGAAAATATATCACAGGATCACAATCATCAACATGATCATGTATGTATCCTGATATATTAAACAGCTGTTGCTGTATCATAAAACAGTATCAAACTACAGCATCACACATCTGATGTTGTATCATGATACAGTATCAAACAGCTGATGTTGTATCATGATACAGTATCAAACAGCTGTTGCTGTATCATAAAACAGTATCAAACAGCTGTTGCTGTATCATAAAACAGTATCAAACTACAGCATCACACATCTGATGTTGTATCATGATACAGTATCAAACAGCTGATGTTGTATCATGATACAGTATCAAACAGCTGTTGCTGTATCATAAAACAGTATCAAACTACAGCATCACACATCTGATGTTGTATCATGATACAGTATCAAACAGCTGATCTTGTATCATGATACAGTATCAAACAGCTGTTGCTGTATCATAAAACAGTATCAAACTACAGCATCACACATCTGATGTATCATGATACAGTATCAAACAGCTGATGTTGTATCATGATACAGTATCAAACAGCTGTTGCTGTATCATAAAACAGTATCATGATACAGTATGAAACAGCTGATGTTGTATCATGATACAGTATCAAACAGCTGATGCTGTATCATGATACAGTTCAATGTCAAACAGCTGATGTTGTATCATGATACAGTATCAAACAGCTGATGCTGTATCATGATACAGTATCAAATAGCTGATGTGGTATCATGATACAGCATCACACAACTGATGCTGTATCATGATACAGTATCAAACAGCTGATGCTGTATCATGATACAGTATGAAACAGCTGATGTTGTATCATGATACAGTATCAAACAGCTGGTGCTGTATCATGATACAGTATCAAACAGCTGATGTTGTATCATGATACAGTATCAAACAGCTGATGTTGTATCATGATACAGTATCAAACAGCTGATGTTGTATCATGATACAGTATCAAACAGCTGATGTTGTATCATGATACAGTATCAAACAGCTGGTGCTGTATCATGATACCGCATGTATCCTGATCATGATCTGACTCCAGAAGAGTTGTTGCCTCACCAGTCATGAACATCACGTCCCTGGAGACTGACTTTGGTTAAACATGACACGTTTTATATTTCACTTCACACTTGAGTTATTATTATTCATTTAACATCATGTGATCTTTATTTATCTGCTTCTTATGCGTATCTATGTTTAAATTATGGGGCTCAAAACATTTTCATTGACAGTTTTTAACCTTTTAAAAACATTCAGAGACATTTTTGAAAAGATCATGAACTGGACCAGACCCCCAAGAATCACTGGTACTGACCACTGCAGAATGGTACCGGCACACAACATCTTGTCCGTCTTTGATTAACTGCCGACGATATACGAAAATACATAAATCAACATAAAATAACTCTCCTGGTAACCTTCGGGTCTCTGCGTGGCCACAGATATGCAGCGTCAGGACTTCCATTATTCCAACTATAAAACCCACGCAGGGCGTCTGCCTGGAGTCGCTGTCGAGAATAAATACGGCGTTACTTTAAATCACACACCATCCCGTCTCTGAATCCTTCTGGCGGCGTCTCCACCCCGTGGAGGTCTGGATCTACGAGAGCAAAGTGACAAAAAGATGAAACGCTCAATATTACTCCTGGCCAGGATCGTATCAGCGTCTCTATCAGCCGCCGCCGGAATGAAGGCGTCGAGGAAGAAGGTGTTCGGTGGAGTCGCGGCGCTAATGGTGCTTCTGATGTCGGCCGCAAATGTCCGTCTCAATCTCGGCGGCTCGTGACTGACATCCTGCTTCCGACCATGAGCTGCTCACAATATACTCACATTTCTTTGGCTTTCATTTCATGGCATTTTCAAGGTTTTTCAGAGATGCAAGAAAAATACTCATAGTTGAGCTGAACATGTGGAAAAGTTCTGTTGTTTTGAAACAGGATCACAATCATCAACACGTCACTACTGAATAAGAGTTAAAGTTATTTGAACAAGTAAAGATAGTTGAGTATTTGTCAATCAAAAACAGAAAGAAACTTCTGGGTGAGGCACAGCAGAGTCGCGCCTCACCTGACCTGCATTACAATTGGGTCATGTGACGTGTGTCTGTTGGTCAACTTGTCTTTTAACAGATTGTGTAGCGTTTTCAATGTATCTGTGCAGAGAAAAATCAGCCTGTGTCATGATACATTAAACAGGTGATGTTGTATCATGATACAGTATCAAACAGCTGATGCTATATCATGATACAGTATCAAACAGCTGATGCTGTATCATGATACAGTATCAAACAGTTTTGGTTGTATCATGATACAGTATCAAACAGCTGATGTTGTATCATGATACAGTATCAAACAGCCAATGTGGGATCGTAATACAGTATCAAACAGCTGATGTGGGATCATAATAAAGTATCAAACAGCTGATGTTGTATCATGATACAGTATCAAACAGCCAAATTTGGGATCATAATACAGTATCAAACAGCCAATGTGGGATCATAATAAAGTATCAAACAGCTGATGCTGTATCATGATACAGTATTAAACAGCTGATGCTGTATCATGATACAGTATCAAACAGCTGATGTGGTATCATGATACAGTATTAAACAGCTGATGTTGTATCATGATACAGTATCAAACAGCTGATGTTGTATCATGATACAGTATCAAACTGCCAATGTGGGATCATAATACAGTATCAAACAGCTGATGTTGTATCATGATACAGTATCAAATAGCTGATGTGGTATCATGATACAGTATCAAACAGCCAATGTGGGATCATGATACAGTATCAAACAGCTGATGTTGTATCATGATACAGTATCAAACAGCCAATGTGGGATCATAATAAAGTATCAAACAGCTGATACAGTTGTTTTGAAACAACTTCCTGTTTTGGGGATTTCAATAGATCAGCAGTATAATACCAAACATTTCAGACGTTTAAACTAGTCGAGTATTTGTCAATGAAATACCGACAGAAACTTCTGGGTGAGGCAGGGTAGAGTCGTGCCTCACCTCTGACTGCATTACAACTCGGGTCATGTGACATGTGTCTGTTTTTGTTTCCCAGCCCGTGTGTGTTTCAAATGTATAAGAAAAATCAGGCAGTGAGGCACGGCAGTAACGTGACTCACCTCTAGGGGCGTACGTGACTTTCCAGCTGCGCTGCTTCCACAGCAGATGTGAAGAAGAGTTGTGTTTTGAAACAAGTGAAAAGACTGTGTTTGTGCTGCAAAGAAAATACTGTTATGATTTAGAAAGGTTGAAAAAAGTAATAAGATACACCTTTCAATAGTTTGACAGTATCAGGCGAACACTTAAGTCCTTCATGGAACATTATCAGTCTGCACTGAAGTAGAGTAGGAGAGAGAAGGATGGGTTAGGTGTATTATAGTTGTTGCATCTTTCCTTTAAAGTTATTTTATTCTGTCTATAAGTGAGATTTATGTAGTTATGTAGCTTGTTTTTTTTAAATAATGAAATGAATGAGAAGATATAATCTTATGCCTCAAAACGATTGAAAGGACATTCGTGTATAAATATATTTAAAACACAAGAAAACTTGGCGGTAAATTAAATGTATTTTGTAGAATTATCTCACTTTCCTCAAATTATGCTCCTCCCATGATGCAACACTAATAGATTCAGGGACTCATTCATTCCTCGTGTTATTAGATTGTTTAATTCTGAGTTCAGTGCAAGAGTAAAGTGATGATGTTATTTAAATTTTTGTATCCTTTTTCCTTTGTCAAAATCTATCCATCTATCCATCCATCCATCCGTCCGTCCGTCCGTCCATCCATGCTTCCATCCATCCATCCATCTATCATCCATCCATCCATCCATCCATCCATCCATCCATCCATCCATCCATGCTTCCATCCATGCTTCCATCCATCCATCCATCCATCCATCCATCCATCCATCCATCCATCCATCCATCCATCCATCCATCCATCCATCCATCCATCCATCCATCCATCATCCGTCCGTCCGTCCGTCCGTCCGTCCGTCCGTCCGTCCGTCCATCCATCCATCCATCCATCCATCCATCCATCCATTCTATATTTTCACTCATAGTTGCGCTCCCACATTTATTCTTTCAATGACATTATTCTAATAACATGGATCATTAAAAAAAAAAAATGTATCCATAAATAATTCCAACATACTTTGGTCACAGGAAGTTGGAAATATTAAGTTTGGCTGCATTACAGTTTAAAATGAAAGAGAACATGTTCTCATCATCGATGCATTCGACACTCATCAAACACTCGATGGGATCCAGAGAAGTGACAAAGGAGAAAAAGGAAGAATAAGACTTTTTTCTTTTTCGCTTTCAAAGCAACCCTGGAAGATGAAACACGACACATGAGAACAACATAATGAAGACTGAGAAATGAAGTCCAGGAAATGACTGAATAAAATGATTTTAAAGTAAAAGAAAAACAGAATAATTTCTTCTCAAACCTCAACAAGATATTCTACAAAAATATATATATACGAACTTCTTCATTTTGACAAGCAAATAAGATCATTTTTAAATTTCTGATGTGACAGAAAGTGAATTTAGAAAAGACAGAATAAAACACAACTGTGTGAAACTCTGAATCTTTTGTTCAATAAAAAAAGCCTGAAGAAAGTATAAATATTCCAGTAGGGGGCAAAATCGGTCCAGCACTGGCGTCTTATCAGCTGTGAAGCAGCTTTTTAAAAGACATTCAGAGCAGAAAGTGTGGTTTCCATTGAGAGAAACTAGTGTTTGACAAACGTGAGACAATGGTCGCCGAGTTGAATCCACCATTGAGGACAGAAAATGAATATCGTCACATTCTTGACAATCTAACGATAACAACCTGAGTTGAGCTGATTTGAATCTTCCATTAAATCAGCAGCAAAAGAGATTAACCTGCTGATCTTCCGTATTATGTTTTACATCGGGTTCTACGGCGCCTGCGTCCGGTGTATTCCACCCGCCGCCGGAGAAGACGGACGCTTCGGCAGATGACACGATAAAAACCTTGTGTATCTCATTCTGGGAACTGAGTCTCGTTGTCTTTATTTTGTCGGTTTTTATTCCATTTCTCCGTCATCTTGTCGTCTCTGGTTTAGATTTGATGAGAATCACTTTGTTTCCCAGCAGCTGCCACCTTCTCGTGGACGGGTTCGATGTGACTTCTTTAGCATCTGCAGCCAGATAACCAGGCTTCAACACACTTTTCAATAATTTACAGCACAAATGTACGAGGGGAGAGATAACATGACTCTTCTGCTGAGTCCACTGAACCCACTGCTCGTGACTCGACCGCTAATGCAGGAAATATGTTTAGATCCCATTTATTTCACCCTGCGTTATCTTCTGTGTGGAAAAAAGAGAGTTTTTTTAGATCGTCAGGCTTAAGTTTACTGGTTTAACCAGTTGTGTTTCATTGCGACTCTTAGATGTTTTAACAAATCATACTGAGCATCACTTGCTTTCCAGAAGTCCCAGCAGAAAAAAACATGTTTTAATATTTTAGCATGACAACTTTTTGAATTTTAAATATTAGGTTTCTGTTAAAAAAAGGACATTTGTCAAAACTAAAAGAATTTCCTGATTAACATCCTTATTAGAGATGTTTTGACAAGCCTTCATTAAACAGCTGATGATGTATCATTATACAGTGTCTTTTTAAAGACCACTAGATGTCGCTCTCAGTTTGAGGGCAGATTCTATTGAATTATTTGATCAGAGTCCAAGAGAGTGTCATCTAGTGGTCTTTAAAAATGAAGACACTGTATCATGATACATAATCAGCTGATTCATGAAGCTTCATCCAAACATCACTGATCCTAATCACTTCTATGGTTCAGATTCTAGGCAGGAAATTGTCAGGAGTAAAGTTAGTCAGAGATTCAGATTAGAATTTCCTAAATGAATCCGGTTTAGGGGACGGATCCGCATCGTAGTCAAGGTTAATGACTAAAACCTCTTTTGAGTTTGTGTTCTGGAATTTGGATTCTGAAGTCTAACAATCAAGTGAAGGTCTCGACTCTTGGGACCTTGCGCTGTGGGGTCTTGCTCAGGGCGTGAGTCAGGGTGACTCTGGTCATCTGGATCTTGTGAACTCAAATTGGTTCTGGGATTTGGTCCATGTCTAGAGTATAGGACACAACGTTGGGCTTTTAGTCTCTGTTCGTCAGACTGATGGCACTGGTACAGCATCTGGATTCTGTGCTCCAAGGTCAGTCTGAGGTTGCAGGTGAACTCGGGGTCACATTCTGGAACTTGGACCTTTGGTTTCCGAGTCCCTATGAACCCTTCGTCTTGTTTTCTTGACATTTGGCATCTTGCTGTTCTGGGATTCAAGACAAGACTTGGTCCAGGTCCTGGGTCAAGTTTGGAACTTTCAGTCTGGTTCTTGGTCATGGTGGATAACTGAAGTCCAGTTGTGGGTCGACTGGGGGTCAGAGTCTGAAGATATGGATCTGGTATGTTTGGTTGGGGTGAATGACTCAAGTCAGTTCTGGATTCTAGGGTTCAGGTTCTAAGGTGTGACTGAAGGCATAAGGGGCTATTCAAGGGAAGGTCATATGCTGGAGATATGGTGGTGGTTTCTGAGGTTTGGTTGGGGCCCTTCTGATCAAGAGGTCTGGATCTTGGTCCAGGTTCACGTACTAGGGTTGTATATCAAACAGACTCTGGAGATATTATCGTGGGATTTGATGTTTGGTCCTTCTAGTCCAGGGATCTGGGACAGTCTTAGTCCAGCTGTATCATTATCAGCCAAAAGTACCCACTATACATTTTTAACTGATTGCTAAGTTAGTAGTTTCCTTCTAATGTGCTTCGATGACCTTCCTGACGGATGAAACAACCTCTCCACCAACCACCTCTGAAGAATATTCAAGCCTCTCTCTTCTTCAATGTCCTTTCACATCAATGGAGTTCCGGCCTCACAGTGAGTGACTGACTTATTCATGAAGAATGAATGAGAGGCGCAGATGTGTCTTTTCACCGGAGGAAACCGAGCTGGAAGTGGTCTTCTACCGTCATAATCACTTCCTGAAACCACCGCGAGAAGAATGGCGGCACTTACGGCCCTCGGTACTTCTGCAGCACTGCAGCACTTCCTCTTGACACCACGGATCACCACGAGTGAAGCACACGAAGAACGACTGTCAGGTGAGATCCACGTCAGATTATCAAGTACCTAACGTTGAAATGGTGACACATTGGTTGGTGAGTCACGTGACACTTTCATAGCACGTTTGTTCACCAACTGCTGATGTGTTTTGAACTGTTATGAATACAAGTTAAGTTTCATTTTATTTAAGATCTTATTTGTTGTTGTTTGAATTTAAACAAGGGATCAGGGGGTTCCAAACTTTTTCAAGGAGAGCCAGACGTGAACAGTTATATCTCCACAAGAGTCACTGTCTCAACCATAGCTACTAATAATTTACAAACTTTAACAAACAAAATTACGATTTCGGACTCACAATGGTACAGTTTTTAGATCACCTCGTAGCAAGAAGATTGCTGGTTCTCTTCCAGGCCGGGAGGGAGTCAACTTTGACCTTTCTGTGTTTGAGTTTGTTTGTTGCGTGGGTTTACTCCGGACACTCCGGTTTCCTCCCACAGTCCAGAAACTTACAGAGGTTGATTGAGAACTTGGGGAAATTGTCGATAGGTATGAGTGTGTGTGTGAATGGTTGTGTGTCTTTGTGTGTCCTGAGACAGACTGGCGTCCTGTCCAGGGTGTCCCCTGCCTCTCGCCTGAAGATTTGGACAGACTCCGGCTCCCCTCGACACATTAAGGGTTAAGCTGTAAAGAAAATGAATGAATGAAATTTACAATTTCTTAAAACTGTTTTTGTTGATTTGTTTCAAGAGTTTTAAATGTGAGTCTGTACATGTGTGTTTGCCTCCTTTCAAAGTTTTTAAATATGTTTTAGTACATTTGTTTGTTTTATTTTTGTACATTTGTTTTGCACTTCTGTGTCCCCGTAGTGATGGCATTCAGAAGTGGAAAATAAAAGTTCCCTAATTTTCAACAAAACCCCTTTTTTTCCCACAGTATTATGAAATGAGCATCAATATTTATCACCTTTGATCAAACTTTTAATTATGTAATCTCTGTTATAATATAGTTTATTATTATACACTCAAATCAAAGCAAGTGTTTATGTCTATTTTAATAATCTATCTAAGCTCATCATTTGATTAAATGATGAGAAGAAAACTCCAGAAAATGGTCTTGTTTTATTATTTATTAAGAATAAAAAAAATGCCCTTTAGGCAGATTTCTTGTTGCTGTTTGTCTGATATTTTTCTTTTAATACGTTTGAATTATACATTTTTCTAAGCTGTGGATAGTTATTACAAAACTAAATACTATGTTTTCTCAAATCTGTGCGAGGGCTTCAAATGGCTGTCGTACTCTTTGTCTTTATAAAGTGGAGATCGATAAGTCGAGATCAGTCTAAGAGGTCAACACTTCATGTTCAATTTCCTCTCAAAATATTACTGTTCCGAGACTACCCAAGATGCCCCACAGCAATGATCAAAGCCCCAATTCAATTATTCCTTCATGTAGGAGCTTCATTAAAATACTAATGAAAACGATTCCGAGTTTGACTTTCTTAGTTATCAACAGTGTCTCTGTTCCCATGATTCGACTCTCATGTCATGAGTTATTCATTAAGGCCACAGACAATTTGTCTTGTTAATTAAACGGTGCATAATGCAGTGCGTCGAGGGCTTGGATTCTCTTCCTTGATTAACCTTGTGGGTGTGATTTAGGTGTATCGTGGATCTCCTGTTCCCTGCTCGAGGCCTCGGGTCAAACATTCTGACATTGATGGAAATCAGGGAAGTAAATTGCCTTTAACTACAAGTCTGACCGTTTAAAGAACTGACGAGTATTTAATGAAACTGCGACATGCACCGGTTCTACGACATGGTGAGGAAACTGACTTGGACGTACTTCATCATTTTACTAGTATAAGTGAGAAAGAAAAACTAAACAGAACTTCTTACATGCATGTCTGGTAAGTTGCTGTTATTTCTTACTCCGAAGGTATTCGTTCGAACACAAACTCGAATGAGTTGTTATCGCTCAAGGTCAGTGTTGGCGTTCACGCCTTCAAAGATCGTACAAAGTCATCTGCGCCCCCAACCATCCTTTTCCCATACAAACTATGATGAAAACACCAGCAGCGACAAGTATAATAATATAAATGGTTGGTAAATATTATAATATTACTAAACTGTAACTCAGTCTGTTCCCATCAGAGGTGTACATTATTTGTTTAAGACTATAAAGTCTACAACAGAAATCCAACAATCATCTGCAAAGAGTTCAACGAATGTATGTATTGAGTTCATCTAAAGTTCATCATAAGAGTTGGCAGCTTGTTTGGATTCAGAAATCAAGGTCATAATTCAGATTACACCTCTTTAAAAATGTTTAATTCAGAAAGTGGTAAATTTCTAAGTTAATTTTCCTTAAACGACCAAACTACCGTAAAATATTGATTTACAATCCAGGATAGAAACTTCAACCAGGAACGTACAATGAGAGGAAGAGAAAGCAGTGAGTTGATTCTTACCTTTTTACCAATTCATTGATCTATTCTCACCAACATCTTTCAGATAAAAAGTATGTGAAAAGTACTTAAGTGTCATTTTGGCCAAACTTGCTCAAAGGGTCCACATCAGTCAATTATGGTTATGGTTAGTATGTTTTTGGCCAATAATTTGGGATCTACAAGTTTAAAAGAAAGAAAGAAAGAAAGAAAGAAAGAAAGAAAGAAAGAAAGAAAGAAAGAAAGAAAGAAAGAAAGAAAGAAAGAAAGAAAGAAAGAAAGAAAGAAAGAAAGACAAGGTTCAGATGTAGAATAGATTACGATTGATTGAGCTGTTGTTCGGAATCACTAGTTTGTTAGTAGAGTGGTTGGTGGTTTGTAATTGTGAACACTATTGTAAAAGACTTGCCTCTAAATTACACCTCATTGTTCTAACAAAATCAACTCATAACTCAGTGAATAATTCATAATATCCATCACATATCACCCCGTCCAAGTATTGACTCTGTTTTCTGAGGGTCCCAATCTTTTGGGATGTCCATGTTATTGTGGAAGTTTAGCCTGTAGTGCCTGCTGCTTCACACCGACTTTCCCTGTATTTCATGCTTTAGAGAGCTTACACGGAACGCTCCCTATTCTCAGAGGCAGCCCAAGTGACAGATAAAAAGCTTTTCTGGCTGTGAAGTGCTCCGGACGCTGCATCAAACTCTCTCCCAGGACGGAGCGCCGCGATTGAAGTGAAGTCTTGAGCTGATCCTGCATTAACACGCCGCTCCAGGGAGGTGGTCACAGGTGGTCACTCTTAAACACAGGTGTGGTCAGTCGGTGAGACGCTACTCACGTCGATGACCTTCGGTGACCTCTGTCCGATAACAAGTGGTATTATGTGTCTGAAGCTTCGGAGTCTAAATAAATAAAACCGGTATTAAGTGCTCCTGGAATTCTGACTTACAAAGACGTTTTTCCATCAGAGAACTTGAATTTTTCATGCTTTTCTGTAGACAGGGATCTTCCTGCGATTGTCTCGGCTAAACACACGCCGGCAGATAGTGACACAACCCTGAGGCGGTCAGGTAACATTATCCAACAATACGCCATTATCCCGCTTTACTGTTCTCTCCCCTCGACTCAACTAGACTTTAATCATTTATTAATTTCCCCCGTGGTCCAGGCGAAGGCACCGCAGTCTGAATTTAAACTGCCGGGATCAGTGGATTGAAGTGACTTTCTGGTATAAAAAGGAATACGGAATGCGGAGCTTTCATCTCAGGCCGTCAGCCTAAACCGCCGTTGACGAGTCGAGCCATGAACTGGAGGGTTCAGGGTAGTGGGGGGGTGATGAGGGGGCGCAGTGATCCACAATATGTTGTTGACACTCGGGGATGATGAGAGGCTCCAGGGGGAGTTGAATGAAAACTCTAATGAAACGACCTGGTAACGTCCATCAGTGGCGCCGATCCTTGTTGCCAGGGGCCGGTTTGATGTTGGATTGTTTGCGTACAAGGTCACAGCAACATGTTACCAAAGAAAAATTGCAAAAAAACAAACGTTAAAGTGTCTGAAAATAACCTTCGCAACCTGCTTATGTATGTCTGGAAGCCAGGTAGGTCCTAGAACCAGAGACAACACAAGGGATACCACAAACACATTTGTTTTCTGGCCTCCAGGTTATCTTGACCCTGAGATAACACAAAAACTTTTGTTTTCGGTCCTCTGGGTCACTGTCACTTAGAGACAACAGAAGGGATACCACAAACACATTTGTTTTCGGTCCTCTGAGTCACCGTGACTCAGAGACAACGGAGGAGAACCAAAACAATTTTGTTTTTTCTCTGAGTCACCGTGACTCAGAGACAACAGAAGGGATACCACAAACACATTTGTTTTCGGTCCTCTGAGTCACCGTGACTCAGAGACAACAGAAGGGATACCACAAACACATTTGTTTTCGGTCCTCTGAGTCACCGTGACTCAGAGACAACAGAAGGGATACCACAAACACATTTGTTTTCGGTCCTCTGGGTCACCGTGACTCAGAGACAACAGAAGGGATACCACGAACACATTTGTTTTCGGTCCTCTGGGTCACCGTGACTCAGAGACAACAGAAGGGATACCACAAACACATTTGTTTTCAGTCCCCTAGGTCACCGTGACTCAGAGACAACAGAAGGGATACCACAAACACATTTGTTTTCAGTCCCCTAGGTCACCGTGACTCAGAGACAACAGAAGGGATACCACAAACACATTTGTTTTCAGTCCCCTAGGTCACCGTGACTCAGAGACAACAGAAGGGATACCACAAACACATTTGTTTTCTCGGGTTTCTAGGTCACCGTGGTCATCCGTGACTCAGAGACAACAGAAGGGATACCACAAACACATTTGTTTTCAGTCCCCTAGGTCACCGTGACTCAGAGACGACAGAAGGGATACCACAAACACGCCCCTGGCACCGTGACCAGAGAAAACAGAAGGGATACCACAAACACATTTGTTTTCAGTCCCCTAGGTCACCGTGACTCAGAGACAACAGAAGGGATACCACAAACACATTTGTTTTCAGTCCCCTAGGTCACCGTGACTCAGAGACAACAGAAGGGATACCACGAACACATTTGTTTTCGGTCGACAGAGACTACACAAGGGATACCATGAACACATTTGTTTTCAGACCAAAAATGTTTCTTAGCAGTAAAGCAACATTGAAAATAATCACAACCATTAATAAAAAACAAACTTTAATGCAATAAATTATCTCTACATTCTATATTTTTATTAACCAACTGTTTCCAATCCAACATGTGTTTGTTTAGAAGCCACTGAGAGTTCAATCAAAATAACTGGGTTAACAAACACCAACAGCTACCAGAGTCAAGAGAAGTGCAGCAAATCCAAGGTTGAATCGTGAGGCAGATTCGTGGCTACATCTGATGCCAGCACGAATATCTCATCTGTCAGGCGCTTCTTCTTCTTCTTCCCCCGTCAGTATTCCCAACCGACGCTGGCAGAACTCCTTCCAAAGTTCTTCTTCGCATCTGGAAGTTCGACTTTTTTCTTCATGAGTTTGTTCCCAAAACATTTCCCACAGTTTAGAAGATTCATAAGATTCGCCAGTGACAGTGAAACAAACAAAAATATTGTGCACAGAATAGGATGGATGGATGGAGGGATGGATGGAGGGATGGATGGATGGATGGATGGATGGATGGATGGATGGATGGATGGATGGATGGATGGATGGATGGATGGATGGATGGATGGATGGATGGATGGATGGATGGATGGAGGGGGGGAGGGAGGGAGGGAGGGAGGGAGGGAGGGAGGGAGGGAGGGAGGGATGGATGGATGGATGGATGGATGGATGGATGGATGGATGGATGGATGGATGGATGGATGGATGG
Source organism: Callionymus lyra (assembly GCA_016630915.1). Classification (NCBI taxonomy): domain Eukaryota; kingdom Metazoa; phylum Chordata; class Actinopteri; order Syngnathiformes; family Callionymidae; genus Callionymus; species Callionymus lyra. The sequence goes on from JACEEU010000710.1 coordinate 2,517,450, forward strand.
ATGGATGGATGGATGGATGGATGATGGAAGAATGGACGTGAAGACGGACGGATGGATGGAGGGATGGAGGGATGGATGGAGGGAGGGAGGGATGGAGGGATGGATGGATGGAGGGAGGGAGGGATGGATGGAGGGAGGGAGGGAGGGAGGGAGGGAGGGAGGGAGGGAGGGAGGGAGGGATGGATGGATGGATGGATGCGAGGGAGGGAGGGATGGATGGATGGATGGAGGGAGGGAGGGATGGAGGGAGGGAGGGAGGGAGAGGAGGGATGGAGGGAGGGATGGAGGGAGGGAGGGAAGGATGGAGGGAGGGAGGGAAGGATGGATGGATGGAGGGAGGGAGGGAGGGAGGGATGGATGGATGGATGGATGGATGGATGGATGGATGGATGGATGGATGGATGGATGGATGGATGGATGGATGGATGGATGGATGGATGGATGGATGGATGGATGGATGGATGGATGGATGGATGGATGGATGGATGGATGGATGGATGGATGGATGGATGGATGGATGGATGGATGGATGGATGGATGGATGGATGGATGATCTCGTTTCACTCGTTTGTACTTTTCTTTTAAATTACATTTTTGAAACCCAGATTATTTTGGCCTCTACGTTCTCCAACAAATACACAGGAGCCGTCAAAGCAGACGAGGAACTGGATCTAAAATGTGTTTCCATGGAACGATCTCAGTGTTTCGGAGACAGAAGACGAGCTCCGTGTGACTTCCTAACAAACCTGCGAGGAGATCTGTCGTCATGAAGGTCCAAACATCTCCTTCTGCTTCATCTGCTTCTTCAGTCTGGAGCCACAGTGTTGGCAGATGTGACGGATCTCACCGACCGAGTCGCAGCTTCTGCCCGGAGCCGAGAGCCGGAGCAGGTCATCCAGATAAAGCTCTTCATTCGCCGAGAGAAACTATTGGATCTGCTGCCAGTAAATGTGCTCGTGACTGAAGGAGGAAACATCCACTGACGTCCTTCTATCTCCAACTGTTTCTCTCGCCTTCATTTCCTCGTTCTGCATCCGTGGAACGATGGCTGGACGTGCGGCGCAATATTGATCTGGACTCTAGTGAATGATGTGTTGTTGCTCTGGTTCAGTGATCTGTGTCTCTCTGCTGTTCGCGCTCGTTCTGGACGTTTGAAGCGTCGATAGTTGAGGAAAACAAAGGAAAGAACGACATTTATCTTTTATTTCATTTTGACAAACTGAGCCACTGAGTAAGGATTTACTACATCCTTGATCTCACATGTCAAAAACACACACTGGTTAACTAGTGGGTTCCAAAAACGATAACATTTTAACTAGTCAAACCTGAAATAAGTCCACTAGTGAACTAGTCAAGCAGATTTACATTACTACTGAACTAGTGCAAGACGATCTTTCTCACTAGTGAACTAGTCAAGCAGATTTACATTACTACTGAACTAGTGCAAGACGATCTTTCTCACTAGTGAACTAGTCAAGTCACAGATTTACATTACTACTGAACTAGTGCAAGACGATCTTTCTCACTAGTGAACTAGTCAAGCAGATTTACATTACTACTGAACTAGTGCAAGACGATCTTTCTCACTAGTGAACTAGTCAAGCAGATTTACATTACTACTGAACTAGTGCAAGACGATCTTTCTCACTAGTGAACTAGTCAAGCAGATTTACATTACTACTGAACTAGTGCAAGACGATCTTTCTCACTAGTGAACTAGTCAAGCAGATTTACATTACTACTGAACTAGTGCAAGACGATCTTTCTCACTAGTGAACTAGTCAAGCAGATTTACATTACTACTGAACTAGTGCAAGACGATCTTTCTCACTAGTGAACTAGTCAAGCAGATTTACATTACTACTGAACTAGTGCAAGACGATCTTTCTCACTAGTGAACTAGTCAAGCAGATTTACATTACTACTGAACTAGTGCAAGACGATCTTTCTCACTAGTGAACTAGTCAAGCAGATTTACATTACTACTGACTAGTGCAAGACGATCTTTCTCACTAGTGAACTAGTCAAGCAGATTTACATTACTACTGAACTAGTGCAAGACGATCTTTCTCACTAGTGAACTAGTCAAGCAGATTTACATTACTACTGAACTAGTGCAAGACGATCTTTCTCACTAGTGAACTAGTCAAGCAGATTTACATTACTACTGAACTAGTGCAAGACGATCTTTCTCACTAGTGAACTAGTCAAGCAGATTTACATTACTACTGAACTAGTGCAAGACGATCTTTCTCACTAGTGAACTAGTCAAGCAGATTTACATTACTACTGAACTAGTGCAAGACGATCTTTCTCACTAGTGAACTAGTCAAGCAGATTTACATTACTACTGAACTAGTGCAAGACGATCTTTCTCACTAGTGAACTAGTCAAGCAGATTTACATTACTACTGAACTAGTGCAAGACGATCTTTCTCACTAGTGAACTAGTCAAGCAGATTTACATTACTACTGAACTAGTGCAAGACGATCTTTCTCACTAGTGAACTAGTCAAGCAGATTTACATTACTACTGAACTAGTGCAAGACGATCTTTCTCACTAGTGAACAAGCAGTAGTCAAGCAGATTTACATTACTACTGAACTAGTGCAAGACGATCTTTCTCACTAGTGAACTAGTCAAGCAGATTTACATTACTACTGAACTAGTGCAAGACGATCTTTCTCACTAGTGAACTAGTCAAGCAGATTTACATTACTACTGAACTAGTGCAAGACGATCTTTCTCACTAGTGAACTAGTCAAGCAGATTTACATTACTACTGAACTAGTGCAAGACGATCTTTCTCACTAGTGAACTAGTCAAGCAGATTTACATTACTACTGAACTAGTGCAAGACGATCTTTCTCACTAGTGAACTAGTCAAGCAGATTTACATTACTACTGAACTAGTGCAAGACGATCTTTCTCACCTAGTGAACTAGTCAAGCAGATTTACATTACTACTGAAGTAGTGCGAGATGATCTTTCTCACTAGTGAACTAGTCAAGCAGATTTACATTACTACTGAACTAGTGCAAGACGATCTTTCTCACCAGTGAACTAGTCAAGCAGATTTACATTACTACTGAAGTAGTGCGAGATGATCTTTCTCACTAGTGAACTAGTAAAAAGAGCAACAAGTTAACTAGTAATACAAAAAATGTACTGCTTGTTAACTAGTTGGACAAAAAAAAGATGTGACTAGTTAACCTGTTAAATGCTGTGTCTGCCATACATGTTGACTAGTTAATTATTTTTTGCATAACTAGTTAACTAGTGATTACAAATATTCCCCACTAGTAAACATGTCAATGACATCTCTGTGCTACTAGTTAATTTGCTAATTTTACACAACTAGTGAAGGGTGAAATAGTAAATGTAAAGAATCATGAACAGGGGCTCTCACTAATATATACCCTAACTAGTTACCTAGTGAGTTGTTTTTTCTTTACAGTAAACTCCCCTCTCACATTAACATGCTGGATTTTATGAGGTAACATGTTCACTAGTAATCCTCAGTTCATGCTCGTCCAATAGGTTTTCATATTGTAACTAGTTAACTAGTGTGCATTATGCCTTTCACTAGTTTACCAGTGAACACTTTCAGGCCCACTAGTTTACTAGTGCTGCCGCGAACAGTAACTACTTAACTATTAACTTCATTACTGTCACTAGTTCACAATTAAACTATTATTGGATCAAACTAGTTTACTAGTAAGGGAAAAACAGTTTGAAATAGTTAAATAGTGAGCGTTTCAGCCTTCACTAGTTCACTAGTCATGTTTTTAAACCTTCACTAGTAATGTTAAACAGCATGACTAGTTCAATAGTCAGCTTAATTTAGGTTTAACTAGTTAACATGTCAGCGTTTTTGACACGTGATATTAAAGACATGTTAATATTGTTTTTTTTTACTTATTTACTTACAAAGTGCAAAAACTAATCGTCTCGAAGGTTATTTATTTCTGTGTTTGTGCAAAAAGAAAAGACTAAAGACGACATTTAACATTTTGTTGTGTTTGAAAACCAAGTGTGTAGCAGACTTTTTGCAAAGAAGTATATGACTGATATATATTAATTTAATTATTTTTGATTTAATTTAATTAATCATTATTTTTATTTGGCACTTTAATGTCATTTCTCAGATTCACTTCACATTTACTTTTTTCCATTTATTCTCTTCTTTCACCACAAAAACAAACCTGTGTTGTGTTTACAAAAGTCAAGATTGAAGCTTAAGTAATGGTTTGAAGATCGACTTCATCTGCGTCTCTTGTTTGCACTCGGACAATGTGACACGACCACTGGCAATTACCTGAGCAGGTGAAACACAAAAAGAGACAAAGTGCACAAAACCAAAGGACATTTCACAAGATTTAAAGGATGTAGAAAAGAACAAATATTTGTTAGTACGGAACATCAGTCAAACACTGACAGTATTTTGTACGTTTCTCTATGAAGACTTTAGTGTTTTTGAATATTTTTCTATGTAGACTTTAGTGTTTTTGTATGTTTCTCTATGAATACTTTAGTGTTTGTGTATGTTTCTCTATGAAGACTTTAGTGTTTTTGAATATTTTTCTATGTAGACTTTAGTGTTTTTGTATGTTTCTCTATGAAGACTTTAGTGTTTTTGTATATTTTTCTCTGTAGACTTTAGTGTTTTTGTATGTTTCTCTTTGAAGACTTTAGTGTTTTTGTATATTTTTCTATGTAGACTTTAGTGTTTGTGTATGTTTCTCTATGAAGACTTTAGTGTTTTTGAATATTTTTCTATGTAGACTTTAGTGTTTTTGTATGTTTCTCTATGAAGACTTTAGTGTTTTTGTATATTTTTCTCTGTAGACTTTAGTGTTTTTGTATGTTTCTCTATGAAGACTTTAGTGTTTTTGTACATTTCTCTATGAAGACTTTAGTGTTTTTATAAGTTTCTCTATAAAGACTTTAGTGTTTTTGTACATTTCTCTATGAAGACTAAAATGTTTTGTATGTTTCTCTATGAAGACTTTAGTGTTTTTGTACATTTCTCTATGAAGACTTAAATGTTTTTTATGTTTCGCTTTGAAGACTTTAGTGTTTTTGTACGTTTCTCTGTGAAGACTTTAGTTTTTTTTGTACGTTTCTCTTTGAAGACTTTAGTGTTTTTGTACGTTTCTCTGTGAAGACTTTATTTTTTTTGTACGTTTCTCTATGAAGACTTTAGTGTTTTTGTACGTTTCTCTTTGAAGACTTTAGTGTTTTTGTATGTTTCTCTTTGAAGACTTTAGTGTTTTTGTACGTTTCTCTATGAAGACTTTAGTGTTTTTGTACGTTTCTCTATGAAGACTTTAGTGTTTTTGTATGTTTCTCTGTGAAGACTTTAGTGTTTTTGTATGTTTCTCTATGAAGACTTTAGTGTTTTTGTATATTTCTCTATGTAGACTTTAGTGTTTCTGTATGTTTCTCTATGAAGACTTTAGTGTTTTTATAAGTTTCTCTATGAAGACTTTAGTGTTTTTGTACATTTCTCTATGAAGACTAAAAGGTTTTTTACGTTTCTCTTTGAAGACTTTAGTGTTTTTGTACGTTTCTCTGTGAAGACTTTAGTTTTTTTGTACGTTTCTCTATGAAGACTTTAGTGTTTTTGTACGTCCCTCTATAAAGACTTTAGTGTTTTTGTACATTTCTCTATGAAGACTTTAGTGTTTTTGTACATTTCTCTATGAAGACTTTAGTGTTTTTGTACATTTCTCTATGAAGACTTTAGTGTTTTGTATGTTTCTCTATGAACACTTGAGTGTTTTTGTATGTTTCTCTGTGAAGACTTAAGTGTTTTTGTATGTTTCTCTATGAAGACTTTAGTGTTTTTATAAGTTTCTCTATGAAGACTTTAGTGTTTTTGTACGTTTCTCTATGAAGACTTTAGTGTTTTTGTACGTTTCTCTATGAAGACTTTAGTGTTTTTGTACGTTTCTCTATGAAGACTTTAGTGTTTTTGTACGTTTCTCTATGAAGACTTTAGTGTTTTTGTACGTTTCTCTATGAAGACTTTAGTGTTTTTGTACGTTTCTCTATGAAGACTTTAGTGTTTTTGCACGTTTCTCTATGAAGACTTAAGTGTTTTGTATGTTTCTCTATGAAGACTTTAGTGTTTTTATAAGTTTCTCTATGAAGACTTTAGTGTTTTTGTACGTTTCTCTATGAAGACTTTAGTGTTTTTGTATGTTTCTCTATGAAAACTTTAGTGTTTTTGTATGTTTCTCTATGAAGACTTTAGTGTTTTTGTACGTTAGTCTTAGTTAACGTTCCCTCTTTACTTTAGTTAATTTCTCCTCCATCAACACTATTAAAGCTTTTGTGTGAAGTGGAAGCATCTGCTCGACACACAAGAGAAAAACACATTCATGTCAGCGTTTGCCAGCGAAGCTTCTTTAACGGCAGCGTTTAAAGCCTTCAATCCCACCAGGACCCCCCAGTGTGACTGGAATCAGGTTCAGATCATCAACCAGCTTTTAAACGGCTCCAGCTCTGCAGGGCCGCGTGGCATTCTGCCCGTTAATTGATGGATATTATTCCAGGTTTATTGGTGGAAATAATCAGTTTCACTGCAGCGCGAGTCAGGAGATGGTTGGAGATGCAGGAGCAGGTTGTTGTTTTCACGCAGGTCAAGGGTCAACATAACACTCGACACGTACCATTTTAAACAGAAGAACTCTGGGTCCCTGGTTTTCTGCCACTTTTATTTTGAAGGGCCGAGAGCTCGACGAGGACTCTTGGCAGACGTGACCAGGAAACGGCATCACAACGAGTCACGTGACCAGGAAACGGCAGCACAACGAGTCACGTGACCAGGAAACGGCATCACAACAAGTCACGTGACCAGGAAAAGGCAGCACAACGAGTCACGTGACCAGGAAACGGCAGCACGACGAATCACGTGACCAGGAAACGGCAGCACAGTCACGTACCAGGAAACGGCGAACAACGAGTCACGTGACCAGGAAACGGCATCACAACGAGTGACGTGACCAGGAAACGGCATCACAACGAGTCACGTGACCAGGAAAAGGCAGCACAACGAGTCACGTGACCAGGAAACGGCACCACGAGTCACGTGACCAGGAAAAGGCAGCACAACGAGTCACGTGACCAGGAACCGGCAGCAACCAACGAGTCACGTGACCAGGAAACGGCAGCACAACGAGTCACGTGACCAGGAAACGGCAGCACAACGAGTCACGTGACCAGGAAACGGCAGCACAACGAGTCACGTGACCAGGAAACGGCAGCACGACGAGTCACGTGACCAGGAAACGGCAGCACGACGAGTCACGTGACCAGGAAACGGCAGCACAACGAGTCACGTGACCAGGAAACGGCAGCACGACAAGTCACGTGACCAGGAAACGGCAGCACGACGAGTCACGTGACCAGGAAACGGCAGCACGACGAGTCACGTGACCAGGAAACGGCAGCACGACGAGTCACGTGACCAGGAAACGGCAGCACGAAGAGTCACGTGACCAGGAAACGTCAGCACAACGAGTCACGTGACGAGGAAACGGCAGCACGACGAGTCACGTGACCAGGAACCGCGCAAACGAGTCACGTGACCAGGAAACGGCAGCACACGAGTCACGTGACCAGGAAAACGGCAGCACAACGAGTCACGTGACCAGGAAACGGCAGCACGACGAGTCACGTGACGAGGAAACGGCAGCACGACGAGTCACGTGACCAGGAAACGGCGGCACAACGAGTCACGTGACCAGGAAACGGCAGCACGACGAGTCACGTGACCAGGAAACGGCAGCACGACGAGTCACGTGACCAGGAAACGGCAGCACGACGAGTCACGTGACCAGGAAACGGCAGCACAACGAGTCAACGTGACCAGGAAACCGGCAGCACACGACGGAGTCACGTGACCAGGAAACGGCAGCACGACGAGTCACGTGACCAGGAAACGGCAAAGTAGAGGTTTGTGTTTAATATTCTGTACTACGATGGAACGATGTCAATATTTAGAAACACCATGTATACTGTTAAAGTAGAGGTTTGTGTTTAATATTCTGTACTACGATGGAACGATGTCAATATTTAGAAACACCATGAATACTGTTAAAGTAGAGGTTTGTGTTTAATATTCTGTACTACGATGGAACGATGTCAATATTTAGAAACACCATGAATACTGTTAAAGTAGAGGTTTGTGTTTAATATTCTGTACTACGATGGAACGATGTCAATATTTAGAAACACCATGTATACTGTTAAAGTAGAGGTTTGTGTTTAATATTCTGTACTACGATGGAACGATGTCAATATTTAGAAACACCATGAATACTGTTAAAGTAGAGGTTTGTGTTTAATATTCTGTACTACGATGGAACGATGTCAATATTTAGAAACACCATGTATACTGTTAAAGTAGAGGTTTGTGTTTAATATTCTGTACTACGATGGAACGATGTCAATATTTAGAAACACCATGTATACTGTTAAAGTAGAGGTTTGTGTTTAATATTCTGTACTACGATGGAACGATGTCAATATTTAGAAACACCATGAATACTGTTAAAGTAGAGGTTTGTGTTTAATATTCTGTACTACGATGGAACGATGTCAATATTTAGAAACACCATGTATACTGTTAAAGTAGAGGTTTGTGTTTAATATTCTGTACTACGATGGAACGATGTCAATATTTAGAAACACCATGAATACTGTTAAAGTAGAGGTTTGTGTTTAATATTCTGTACTACGATGGAACGATGTCAATATTTAGAAACACCATGAATACTGTTAAAGTAGAGGTTTGTGTTTAATATTCTGTACTACGATGGAACGATGTCAATATTTAGAAACACCATGAATACTGTTAAAGTAGAGGTTTGTGTTTAATATTCTGTACTACGATGGAACGATGTCAATATTTAGAAACACCATGAATACTGTTAAAGTAGAGAGTTTGTGTTTAATATTCTGTACTACGATGGAACGATGTCAATATTCAATATTTAGAACACCTTCTTAAGAAACCCATGTATCTGTTAAAGTAGAGGTTTGTGTTTAATATTCTGTACTACGATGGAACGATGTCAATATTTAGAAACACCATGTATACTGTTAAAGTAGAGGTTTGTGTTTAATATTCTGTACTACGATGGAACGATGTCAATATTTAGAAACACCATGTATACTGTTAAAGTAGAAGGTTTGTGTTTAATATTCTGTACTACGATGGAACGATGTCAATATTTAGAAACACCATGAATACTGTTAAAGTAGAGGTTTGTGTTTAATATTCTGTACTACGATGGAACGATGTCAATATTTAGAAACACCATGAATACTGTTAAAGTAGAGGTTTGTGTTTAATATTCTGTACTACGATGGAACGATGTCAATATTTAGAAACACCATGTATACTGTTAAAGTAGAGGTTTGTGTTTAATATTCTGTACTACGATGTAAAACTCACACCAGCCAACTTGTGGGTTTTTTCTTCGCCGACAGGCGGGCAGGAGAATTTGTGGGCCCCAAACCCCGTTTTTTTTCCCTACAAAAAACCGCCCCCCAAAAACCACTCTTTTTTTTTTGTGGAGGTGGTTTGACAACAAAAACTTCTTTTTTTTTTTTTTTCCCAAAAAGAAGAGAAATATTTTTTTTGGGGGGGGTTAAAAAATTCCAAAGCCTTCAATAAGGTCTACTATGGAAAACCAAGTAAGGATTTATTCCATATCCTTGACCTCACATGTCAAAAACACACACTAGCTCACTAGTGAGTTCCAAAAACGCTGACATTTGACCAGTTTAACCTAAATTACGCTTACTAGTGAACTAGTCATGCAGTTTTACATGACTAGTGAACTAGTGAACATTTCACAGTACAACATGTGAACTAGCTAACTACAGCGTTCACTTGTTAACTAGCTAACATTTTGGACCTCACTAGTTAACTAGTACAGTTAGAACACTCAAGTACAAGTAAGCATGTAGACCGTTTGTCCCTTACTAGTTTACTAGTAAGCCCATTTTTAGCTGGACTAGTTAACTACTAATTGTCTTACTGTTACTAGTTTACTAGTTAACATGTTGGGGTCATCTAGTTTACTTACAAGGCCAAAACAAACTTAAACTAGTTCACTAGTAGGCATGTTGATCTTCACTACTTTACTAGTTTGTCTTTTTAACATTCACTAGTGAACTAGTCATGTACATGACTAGTTAACTAGTGAACATTTCACAGTACAACATGTGAACTAGCTAACTAAAGCGTTCACTTATTAACTAGCTAACATTTTGGACCTCACTAGTTAACTAGTACAGTCAGAACACTCAAGTACAAGTAAGCATGTAGATCTTTTGTCCCTTACTAGTTCACTAGTTTACTAGTAAGCCCATTTTTAGCTGGACTAGTTAACTAGTAACTGTCGTACTGTTACTAGTTTACTAGTTAACCTGTTGGGGTCAGCTAGTTCACTAGCAAGGACAAAACAAACTTAATCTAGTTCACTAGTAGGCATGTTGATCTTCACTAGTTTACTGTCTTTTTAACCTTGTAAAACTACATGACTAGTTCACTAGTGGACTTAATTTAGGCTTAACTAGTTGACATGTCAGATTTTTGGGGACCAACTAGTGAATTAGTGTTTGTTTTTGCCATGTGCTGTCAAGGATATGGAATAAATAGTCTACTCATCAAATAAATGACATAAATACAGTTTCTTACACGACTAGTTTTCTTCCCACTAACTGGTTGATAAGTTAAATCGATCGGACTTTTCTCTCCGGGTGTGATTCATGACTGATAGCACATAATAGCACATGATAGACTAATCCATAATATTGAACGTCTCCCGCGGTTGCCCGGACAACTCTTTGACCAAAGCAAATATTGGCAGGCTATTTTTGGCACGCCAGAAATAATTTGACTGAAATTCAGCTTCCATACGTTGAGATGATTGATCGTCGTCTTCTCTTCCGAGCAGCCAACCTCTTGCTGGAATCAGCGAGAGGTTAAGTGCGAGACGCTGACCTGCACTGAATCTGTGCGGCGAGATGTGACACTTTTACTGAGCTGCTGGTTCTACATAGACGCTCAAAAATCTTTTATGGTAACAAGACATTTTTATTTTTCCAAAATATGCTGAAAAAAATGTTACCCACGTGAAGATCCTTTAGATTTATATGGTGAGTTCACCGGAAATTCAAACTTCACTCAAGTTCTACTCTCACGTCAACTAATGTGGGATTATTTTCAGAATAATCTGTTGTTTTCGAGTTATAGACAAAAATGTTTGTTCATTTTAATGTAGCGACTGGAGCTCAGTTGTCTTCGTCTTCATCTTCGTCCAAAAAGACTCTTGAAAACATCCAAATACCTTCAAACTGCTCGTCTGTAACGTCCTCTTGGATTGAAGCCTCGATGTGAGAAGAAATGTTCCGAAAATAAATGAAAAAAAGGCAATATTTAATATTTTTTTGTAGCAGTAGTTTAAAGACTAAAATACTCTGTAGACAGTAGACAGTAGTAGTCTATGTAGCATTTTACAAGAGGGACGTTACAGACGAGCAGGAGGTATTATTTGGATGTTTTTAAGTGTCTTTTCGGACGACAAAAATGTCACGACCATCATATGAACAAACATTTTTGCCTTAATCTCCAAAAAGACACAGATTACTATGAAAATAATACAGTATATTTTGCATTTTTTATTGACACGTACTGTTCGTGTGTAACGTCCTCTTGGATTTAAGTTCACGTTCTTTATTTGTCAATTATACATGTGTCAAGACATACAGCATGAATGAAACCGTGGTCCTCTCAGACACAAGATGCAAAACATGAAGTAGACAATGAAAGGAGAATAAAAATAAATAAATAATCAATAAAATAAATGATAATTCAATGGAAATTCAATGGATTGAAGCTCCACGTGACAAGAATCGATCTGAAGAAACTTGTAAGAATCTACACATAGGAGTTGAGAGACTGATAACTTCTGCTACAAACAAACATAGAATATCTTAACTGTAAACCAGAGTTCCTACAAATCAAAGGGATGAGAATAGTAGGATTTCCTTCCAAATGTTTTCAAGATAACATTCGTGCGACTGGAAATAAAGAGGTTGCAGTCGGTGCTTCTGAAACACCATCTTGAGTTTCACCAGGACTCAGGTATAATTAAAGCAACAGGAATAGTCATCAATTATGTGTCAGAGTGTTTGATATGAAGTAGAATTAATGCAAGGAAAACACATTTTCTGTCTCTAGGGGAGAAATGGAGCGAGAATTTTGAGCTGCTCTAGTAGAAGAACTCACATTTCTCCTTCAAACTCTTCACTGGCTGCTCTAGTAGAAGAACTCACATTTCTCCTTCAAACTCTTCACTGGCTGCCAGTTTCTTTCAGGATCATTTTAAAATTCTGGTTCTTACTTTCAGATCTATTCATGGTCAGACCTTCCATCAGTGATCTGATCCAGACTTACACCCCAGCTCGGGCTCTGAGGTCTGTGGATCAGAATCTACTGATGGTTCCTGAACTTCAGGACCAGAGGAGAGAAATCCTTCCAGACTTTTGGCTTTTCCTTGATTCTCTGAGACTCTTGTGTTTGTCTCTATGCTTTCTTGATCTTTTAAGTATATATTTCATTGAGTATTGTTTTGATTGTTCTAGTTCTTTGTGACCCTGGTGTGAGAAAGATCTTTACAAATAACTACAAAATAGAAACTGATCAATCAAAGAGAAGAACAACTTTAAACATCTACATTATCTTGTTTTTACGGAATATTCTCACGTAAGTCTGTTTTTGGATTCTTTTCGCCCGACATCCCTCTTTTGAAGAGTCTTCTACAGACTGTGTTAAATTGCTGAACAGAACCACTTTGATGTTAATCATCTCTTCACTAAATTCTCACTCTTCAGTCAGAGCTTTGTCGTTTTGCACCTTTTTGTTGGATCAATGGAGTTTCACTCATCTTTACCTGCGCAGAGACTTTTAAAAAAAAAGAGATTTTCAGACGCTTTAGCTAAATCAAAGTGGAAAAAGTCAAACTTATCTGAGTGGAAATATCATTTTAGAGTCAAATTCTTAACATCATTCCTGTTCTTAAAGTTCACCTCATGTGAAAACTCTCTTGACTTATTCACATGTTGTATATGTTGTCTTTAAAATGCAGTAGTTCATTCATCAAGACGTTGCTCCATTTTGAAGTTATTACTTAATAAAGTTCCTTCTGAAATCTCTCCAAACAAGATCACGGTTTAATTTAAACATTCTGACATCACTCTGGTGCAGGTGTCCTCCCCTAGAAGCTCTAAATCAGTTAAGAACATGTTAATAAACTAAATAAATATTTATGTAAACATGGTGAGAGTTACTTCTGCCTTTAGGTGTTTTTCTAATGTGTACATTAAGCAAAAAACCTTATTTTTATTATTAGTTTTTAATGTACAAAACAGGAGTTTGAAATTTACGTGAGTCCTCGAATGCAACTCAAGTTTTTGTGACCAATCAGAGCAGAGTGGGCGTGGTTGCTCGGACGAGATTTCTTGTCAGCCAAAACAGTGCATTTTAAGTGGGCGTGGCTTAAGCGTATTTTCTAATGTAAATAGCTTTATTAAATGAGGGTTTTGTGCAAGAAGAAACTGATGAGTATAATAGAGTATAATAGAGTATAATAGAGTATAATAGAGGTCCTAGAACAACTTAAATCAACACATTAGGTGACCTTTAAAGAAACACGCTTCTCTGGGTGACCTTGAGATCGACCAGGCTCCAGCGATCCACGCACCTCTTTACTCGGTGCTCGAGGTACTTTAGAAATCAAAATCTTTCATGGACACAAATATAAGGTCTATCTATGGAACCATCAGTGAACACTCAGCAGCTTCTAAGGACCGTCTTCACAGCTTCATTTAACGTCTCTCTGGCCGCACTGGGAGACGAGTTAAACGGAGGATGAGCAGCAGATAAAAGCAGTTGTTAAAGGATCTTAAACCTCCATGGATGAGCTTCAGTCATTCGTCACATGCCAGAGAAGAGACGTGGACTTCACTGTAATCAAAACCAGATGATAAAGTAAATGAAGATCCTTCTCGACTCGGGTTCACAGTCACGGTTGTTTGAGGATGTTCTTGACGACCATGTTATGAGCAGAACTACTTATGTTCTTGAATGTGTCCTTCAAAGTGTTGGAACTGGTGCTTCAGTTACATTCATTCATCTGGATCCTTCTAGTTCCTTCATCTCAAGTGTACTTTAGCTGCACTAATATTTGAATACAAATACTACAACATTACACAATTGTTGGTCATGACAAATCAAATGGATTCACTAAGAATAGAAGATTTGAAATCCAAATATTTACTGCCGACACAGAAGGTAAGTCACTGAAATATGAGATTCTTTACAGGAGGTTAAAGATCAACTGATGATCAACTCTGGTGTCATGTAGTAAATGTTCTTCAAGACGCAGTAACTTCTCATCATGACCATGTTTTACACTTTATTACCTCATAAAGTTGCTCTGAAATCTGGACGAACGAGAGGTTACGAGAGTCCATTATGACGTAATAATGGCTTCACTCCTCCTCCAGCTATAATCAGGCTTTGTTTATACAACAAGTCCCTTAGAGGTGGAGACTTCCGGTATTGATGTCATACGTTGACAAACCTACATGCTTGACCAATCACAGCAGAGTGGGTGTGGTTATGGTCAACAAGATTTAATCTCCAGAAAAAGAAAGTGTTTTTTTTCAGTGGGCGGAGCTTAAGATAATTTTCTAATGTCAATATTTCAATGAAAAAAGAGTTTTGTACAAACACACACTGATGATACAATAGAGTCACACGTCACAACAACACACACACTGATGATACAATAGAGTGACACATCACAACAACAAAAACACACTGATGATACAATAGAGTCACACATCACAACAACAAAAACACACTGATGATACAATAGAGTCACACATCACAACAACACACACACACTGATGATACAATAGAGTCACACATCACAACAAGACACACACTCAATGATGATACAATAAAGTCACACATCACAACAACACACACACTGATGATACAATAGAGTCACACATCACAACAACACACACACACTGATGATACAATAGAGTCACACATCACAACAACAAACACACAAACTGATGATACAATAGAGTCACACATCGCCACGACACACACACACTAATGATACAATAGAGTCACACATCACAACAACACACACACACACTGATGATACAATAGAGTCACACATCACAACAACAACACACACTTTAGTTCAAGTTCAATTTAAAAAGACAAAATGACCTCAAGGTCAACTCGCTTCACACACACACACACACACACACACAAAAAGCTTCACCGTAAGATTGATTATAAATTAAGAAAATAAATTAATCAGAAAATGACCACATTTTTCTGGCTGTTCTCTCCATATTATACACACACACACACACAGCACAAAAACACACACACACACACACACGCACACACACACACAAACACACACACAAACACACACACAAACACACACATAGATTTATTGGTGTTGCCCCATTTTGCCATTTAAGCTGATTTATGGCAGCAGTGAAGGCTCAGTTTATGCAGCTTAAACACTAACTCACACGGTAATTACAGTTAGCAATTAAATTGAAGACCATTTGAGTACGAGAGCGTATTTATAAGGCTTTAGCGACGTGTTTAGTCTCACATTGTCCTCACAGGTTGTGCAGTGAATCACGCTGGAGTGTGTCGTGAGAGTGTGCGTCTGTCTCGGGGCCGCGGCTCTATAAGCGACGTTAGATTTTCCACGTCAAGATTTAAATCACATCAGACTTTACTGTCAAAGCTGTTTACTCCATAATTGATGAATTTCTGTCCCAGATTCCACTTAAGAGAGTCGCAGAGTCTCGTCACATCCTCCTTCGTCTCCTCCGTTCCTCTCACACCACAGCGTTGTGTAGTAGAAATGTTGTGGTCATATTGCCGAGTCATTGTTTTTAACAGCAAATCCTCATATTTCAGAGTCTCGACGCTTAACTTCCTGCGTGTGATTCTATTGAGTTTCTGCTTCGATCCACGACTGGAGATTACATTTGTGTGTCTGGCTTTGAATTCTCTCGCCGAAAATAAAGAGCAGCAGATAAATATGAAAGAGGTTTTTGAAACACGTCAACATTTTTCTGACACGATACAACATTTACGACAAAATAAGTATAATTAAAATTATTAATTACAGTACATGAATGGGTGGATGGATGGATGGATGGATGTAGATGAATGGATGG